>PVIH01005924.1:0-117449 GCA_004025045.1 Sigmodon hispidus | reverse complement strand
GTCAAAGATCAGGTGTTCATAGGTTTTTGGGTTAATGTCTGGATCCTCAATTCTATTCCATTGGTCCACAAGTCTGTTTTTATGCCAGTACCAGGCTGTTTTTATTACTGTAGCTCTATAGTATAGCTTGAAGTCAGGGATGGTGATACCTCCTGAGGTTCTTTTGTTGAGTAAAATTCTTTTGGCAATCCTGGCTTTCTTGTTATTCCAAATGAAATTGTGTATTGTTCCTTCAAGGTCCAAAAAATATTAAGTTGGAATTACGGTGGACAATGCATTGAATCTGTAGATTGCTTTTGTTAGAATTGTCATTTTTACTATGTTGATACTACCTATCTAGGAACATTGGAGAGCTTTCCATTTTCTTATATTATCTTCAAATTCTTTCTTCAGTGATTTAAAGTTATTGTCAAAAAGATCTGTAACTTCTTTGGTTATAGTTGCTCCAAGGTATTTAATGCTATTTGCAGCTATTATTAATTGTGATGTTTCCCTTTTTTCCTTTTCAACCCTTTTATCTTTAGTGTATAGGAGGAATTCTGATTTCTTTGAGTTAATCTTGCTTTCTGCCACATTGCTGAAGGTGTTTATCAGCCGTAGAAGTTCCTTGGAAGAATTTTGTGGGTCACTTATGTATACAATCATATCATCTGCAAATAGAGATAGTTTCCAATTTGCATCCCCTTAATCTACTTTCATTTTCTTATTGCTTTAGCTAAAACTTCGAGAACTATATTGAATAGATAAGGGGAGAGAGGACATCCCTGTCTAGTTCCTGATTTTAGTGGGATTGCTTTGAGTTTTTCTCCATTAAGTTTGATGTTGGCTGTTGGCTTCTTGTATATCACCTTTATTTTGTTGAGGTATTCTCCCTGTATTCCTGATCTCTTCAGGGCTGTAATCAAAAAGGAGTGTTGGATTTTGTCAAATGCTTTTTTGGCATCTAAGGATATGATCATGTGGTTTTGCATAACTCAATTTTTAATTAAAAATATTTAACATCTTAGAAAAACATTGCCTTTAGAATATCTTTGCCTCTAAAGGTATCTGAATTTTCTTTTTGAATTCATGTTACTTTTCACATGAGAAGAAGTACTGTGGCATGTTTTCACTGTATTGTCATGTGCAGTATAATTTACATATATTTGTGAGTTTTTAATCTCCCATTCTTTCACCTTTATTTTGTATTTTACATCAAAATGATTGTTTTTAAAGCAAATGCAGTAAAATTTAAAACATTTTATATTCTTTTTTCTTTTTAATTATTCATAAAGTCATATTTTTTAACCATGCATGTCCTTATTCAAACTCCCTTCCCCCTCCTACTCATTCCAGTTAGTCTCTCTTCTCCACATCTCTCATTCTCTTCCCAGGCAAGGGCAAGAGGTCCCAATATGGCTTAGTTTAGCATTCACTCCTGGCTGGTCCACTTTCCTCTCCCCAACATCAAGACTGTGTCAGGTGTTCCTCTGGAGAGAATGGGCTGCAAAATGCCAGTTCAAGGTGCTTCAGATCCCAAGCTGTTCAGTGTTTGTTGTTTGGAGCTTGGACATGCTTTGCTTGGATGGTAGTGTATAGAAAAATGCAAATATATCCAAGCCTGTCACTCTGCACAAAACTCAAATCCAAGTGGGTCAAAGACCTCAACATAAACCAAGCCACACTGAACTTGATAGAAAAGAAAGTGGGAAATACCCTCCAATGAATTGGCACAGGTGACCTAAATATAACACCGGTGGCACACACACTAAGTACAACAATCAATAAGTGGGACCAACTGAAACTGAGAAACTTCTGTATTCTACTTTTAAAACTGTGAGTTGAGTCTACACAGACCAAAACTGGCATAATAGCAGCAAGGAAGCAGAGGAGTTCCTAAAAGCACAGCTAAGAGGTCAGAGGTCAGAAGGTAACTTCTGATACCTGAAATTGGGCCCTAAGATAGCCACTCTGCTTCAGTAAGGAACACAGCCCACCCAGAACATAGCTGGTGTAATAGAAGCTGGGGAACAGCCAAGTCTCTGGGTGCACATCTGAGAAGTGAGACGTCAAGGGTGATGACAGGCATCATAACACTGCAACATCAGGAGAACAGCTAACCCTCTGAAGACATAGCTGATTTAGAACTCTCAGACTAACAACTCGCTAAGAGCCAATGAAGAACTAACCAAGAGTCAATTGTGATAACAATAGGCATACAGTTGTACAAGAATACATACAACAATAACTAGACATCACCAAAAGAAGTTAGTAGTTCTAGAGCTTCAAGACCTGAACATGACAATGAAGAGGGAACAGAAGAAAATGACCTTAAAGACAGCTTTATGAAACTAATGCAAGCCTTAAAAGAGGATATAAAAAACTCCCTTGGAGAAATAGAAAAAAATACAAACAGAAAATTAGAAGAGATGAACAAAGCCTTTAAAGAAAACAAACAAAAAAAAATGAACAAAGAGAAAGAAAACAAACAGGTGAAAGAAATTTAAAAAGAATTAAAAACCAAAAAAGAAGCAATAAAGAAAGCACAAACCAAGACAAAATTAGAAACAGAAAATCTGAAAGAAATGATTCAGAACCAAAGATTCGAGCATAACCAACAGAATCCAAGAGATGGAAAAGAGAATCTCTGGGGTGGGAGACTCAATAGTGGTAATAGATATATCAGTTGGGGCTGGAGAGATAGCTCAAAGGTTAAGAGCACTGACTGTTCTTCCAGAGAACCTGAGTTCAATTCCCAGCAAAACCACACGGTGGCTCACAACCATCTATGATGAGGTCTGGTGCCCTCTTCTGTAAAACTATATGCATAATAAATAAATAAATAAAAAAGAAAAAAAAAAGAAAAACACTAAAACCAAAAAAGCCATAATACAAAATGTCCTAGAAAATATGGACACCATGAAAAGAACAAATCTGATAATAATAGGAATATAAGGAGGAGAAAATATTAGCTCAAAGGCACAGATAATGTATTCACTAAAATCATAGAAAAAAAAAAAACTGTCCCAACCTAAAGAATGAAATGCCTATAAAAATACAGGAAACTTATAGAATACCAAATGGACTAGACCTCCCAAAAAATATGCTCACCATATAATAATCTAGTCTCTAAACCTACAGATCAAAGATAAAATACTAAGAGCTACAGATACAAAATAATGGAAATAATCCCTTGTAACATATAGGAACACCAGGGCCTAAAGTTAGAATTCAACAACATTAAAAAACACAGAAAGCCTACCAACTCATAGAAATTCAACATCACTCAACTGAACCACCCCTGGGTGAAGGAAGAAATTAAGAAAGCAAAGACTTCCTAGAATTGAATGAAAATGAATCCAAGACATACCCACAGTTATCGGATACAATGAATGCAGTCTTAAGGGGAAAATTCATAGCACTAGATGTCTACATGAAGAGACTAGAAAAATCCTACACAAAAGAACTATCAACACAGTTGAGGGCCCTAAAAAATTAGAAGCAAAATCAACTAGAAGAAATAGTTAATAATCAAATGTAAAAAAAAAATCACCAATGGCTTGAACCCATATATACATTGTTATAATATTTGTTATTTCTACTTAATTGTTTGCTTATCAGTACAAAATAAATTTAAAATATACTGAAAATAAAAAAAATAATCAAATATAGAGCTGAAATCAACACAATTGAAACAAAAAGAACAATACAAAAAGATCAATGAATCAAAGAGTTGGTTCTTTGTGAAAGTCAACAAGATAGATTACCCCGTGTTCAAAATAACCAAAAAGCAGAGAGAGAGAGAGAGAGTATCCAAATCAACAAAATCAGAAATGAAAAGGGAGACATAACAAGAGACCCCAGGAATCCAGAGAATTATCAGGTCATAATTCCAAAATCTACACTCCACAAACTCCTAGAAGAAATGGACAGCTTTCTGTACAGGTACATTTACCAAAATTAAATGAAGATCAGATTAGAGACCTAAACAGTCCTATAACCAAAGGATATTGAAGCTGTCACCAAAAGTCATGCAAATAAAAAAAGCCCAGATGGTTTCAGTCCAGATATTCAAAGAAGAGCTAATATCTATACTCCTCACACTGTTCAATACAGTAGTAACCAAAGGAATATTGCCAAACTCTTTCTATGAGTCCACAATAACCCTGATACTCAAGCCACCCACTCAAAGATGCAACAAATAAAGAGAATTTCAGACCAATTTCCCTCATGAACATTGATGCAAAAATCTTCAAAAAAATTCTGGCAAACCAAATGCAACAACATATAAAAAATGTTATTCAGCAACAACAAATAGGCTACATCCCAGAAGTGCAGGGATGGTTCAACATATGGAAAACTGTAAATGTCATTCATTACATAAACAAATTGAAGTAAAAAAATCACATGATTACATCCTTAAATGCTGAAAAAGCTTTTGACAAAATCCAACATGCCTTTATGATAAAAGTCATGGACAAATCAGGAATACAGGGAAAATATCTAAATATGATAAAGGCAATTTACAAAAAGTCGACAGCCAACATCAAACTTAATGGAGAAAATCTCAAAACAATTGGACTAAAATCAGGAACTAGATAAGGTTGCCCTCTATCCTTATCAATTCAATATGATTATCAAAGTTTAAACTAAATCAATAAGAGACCAAAAGAAGATTGAAGGTATACAAATTGGCAATGAAGAGTTCAAACTATCTCAATTTGCAGATGACATAATTGTATACATAAGTGACCAACAAAATTCTACCAGGGAACTTCTACAGCAGATAAACACCTTCAGCAATGCAGCAGGATACAAAGATTAACTCAAAGTAATAAGGAGCCCTCTTACACACTAAGATAAGTGGGGCTGAAGACAAATAAGGGAAACATCACCCTTTATAATAGATGCAAATACCATTAAATACCTTGGTGTAACTATAACCAAATAAGTATCAGATCGATTGACAATAATTGTAAATCTCAGAAGAAAGAAATTGAAGAAGACATTAGAAAATGGAAAGATCTCCCATGTTCCTGGATGGGTAGGATCAACATATTGAAAATGGCAATCTTACCAAAAGAAATTTACAGATTCAATGTAATTCCTATAAAAATCCCATCACAAATTTAGAGACCTTGAAAAAACAATACTCAGATTTATTTGGAGTATCAGGAAAGCCAGGATTGCCAAAAGAATTTTGCTCAACAAAAGAACCTCAGGAGGCATCACCATCCCCAACATCAAGTTATACTATAGAACTACAGTAATAAAAACAGCTTGGTACTGGCATAAAAACAAAGATATATGTGGATCAGTGGAATTGAATTGAAAACCCAGACATTAACCCACACACTTATGGACACTAGATTTTTGACAAAGAGGCAAAAAATATTCAATGGAAGAAAGATAGTATCTTCAAAAAATGGTATTGGAATAAATGGATGGTAGTGTGTAGAAAAATGAAAATAGATTCAAACCAACCACCTTGCCCAAAACTTAAATCCAAGTGGATCAAAGACCTCAACATAAACCCAGCTACACTGAAATTGATAGAAAAGAAAGTGGTAAATACCCTGCAACTCATTGGCACTGGTGACCACTTTTTTAAATATAACATCAGTAGCATAGACACTAAGAATAACAATCAATAACTGGGACCTCCTGAATCTGAGAAACTTCTGTAAGGTCAGGCCACAGTCAATAAGAAAAAAACACAGCCGACAGAATGGGAAAAGATTTTTTCCAACAGTACAAGTGACAGAGGACTGATCTTTAAAATATAGAGAGAACTCAAGAAACTAGAGCCAAAATCCCTTAATATTCCAATTAAAAAATGGGGATCAGACTAAAAAGGGAATTCTCAGCAGAGGAATTACAAATGGCTGAAAGGCACATAAGAAAGTGCTCATCATTTTTAGTCATCAGAGAAATGCAAATCAAAACAACTTTGAGATACCACCTAACACCTGTCAAATTGGCTAAGATAAAAGACACAGATGACAGCCTATGCTGGAGAGGTTGTGGAGGAAGGGGAACACTCCTCCATTGTTGATGGGAGTGTAAGCTTCTTCAGCCACACTGCAATGTAGGATGGTGGTTTCTCAAAAAGCTGAGAATCAATCTCTCCAAGGATCCAGCATTACCATTTTTATGCATATATCCTAAAGACACACATTTGCACCCCAAAAGCATTACATCATCTATGTTCATAGCAGCATTATTCGTAATAGGAAGAACCTGGAAATAACCTAGATGTTCCTCAACTGAGCAATGGATTTATAAGCAGTGGTACATCTACATAATGGAGTAATCAAATTATGTAAGTAAAAATGATATTCTAAAATTTGCAGGCAAATGGATAGATTTGGAGAATATCCTCCTGAGGAAGGTATCACATACCAGAAAGATAAGCAGAGGATGCACTCACTCATTAGTGGACTTTAAACAAAAAGCAAAGCATACACAAGCCACAAACCACAACCAATGAACAGTTTGGGATCTGAAGCACCTTGGAGCTCATTCTATCCAGAGGACTACCTGACCCAATCTTGATGTTGGGATGAGAAAAGCAGATTTTCCTGGAGTGGATGCTGACTTAAGCTATCTTGGGAAATGGGACCTCCTGCTTTTGTGGGAAGGAGATAAGGTAGAAGAGAGAGTGACTGGGAGGGGAGGAAAGCAGAATTGAGTTTGAACAAGGAGATACATGGATAAAAAGTGAGACTTTATTCATAATAAAGTTAAAAAAGAATAGAAACAAAACAAAAAAAAACTGTGAGTCAACTGCATTTGACAAGATATCTAATTTTGAGTTAAATGAAACAATTCAGTAATTTTATATATATATATATATATATATATATAGGAATAAAAACTTTTTTTTATCCATGTATCCCCTTTTCAAACTCTATTTCCCCTCCTGAACCTTCCCAGTCAGTCTCTCGATTCAGTAATTTTAACACATATCTTTGTTGCTCATTTTATTCAATTTCCTTTATGTTAAAATTATCAAATCTGCTAGTATATAAATTAATTTTAATAGTAACAATATTAAAATAATTTTATTTATAATTAACATATTTTCTGAAAAAAGTAGAAAAATTTTGCAAACCTAAGTTAGTCAAAGTTTTAGAACTTCAAATAAGTAATAATTAAAATATTTCTTAAGAAAAATCAGCATTAATACAAGCCAAAAAATTAAAATTAGTTTTCTAGTTCTCATTGAATTATTTGTGTGTGTATATTTGTGGTTGTGCATGAGTACATTCCTGTGTGTGTGTGTGTGTAAGTGTTTGTATGTGTGTGTGTTTGTATGTTTCTACGTGATCATGTTTGAATTATTGTAATTTTTTAAAATTACTTATTACCTAATTATTTTTCCCATCTCAAAGTTAATTCTTGAGATATTGGTGTTCTTTTGCCTATTATGTAAACAAAATATTTCTTTACATTTCTGATGAAGCTGAGTCCAAGAATATAAAACTAAATGACTGTTTCTTCAGATGAGATTGTTTAAAAAAATAAATTTTAATTTTTGTTTACTTTTATTGATAACATATTTACAATATTTGTTCTACATAATCTGTGTTTATGCAATTGAAGTCTGATTATATGATATTTTCAATACTCTACAGAACTGGTTAATTTCTCTTTATTACAATGCTTTTCTCTTTGATCTTGATAAAACAGTTTTTAAAAAATAGTTAATTGTACTTAAGTATTCATTGCCGAAAGGAAGTACCAGTGTCAGAAAAATCCCATGCTTCCACTGCTAGGAATCCCACATAAAGACCATACAACACAACTGTGACACATATTTAAAGGCTATGGCCTTTCTAGTCCCATGCAAGCTTCCCTGTCAGTTAGGCCTCTGCTATTTGTTTCTGTGAGATTTTTGATTACTTCCTTGACCCCTCTGGCTCCTACAATCCTTTCTTCATCAGTATTCTTTGAGCTCAGCCTAGTGTTTGTCTGAGGGTCTCTGCATCTGTTTTCATTTTTGTATCTATTTTCATCAGTTGCTGTATGATGCCTCTGGATGACAACTGGGCAGCACACCAAGTATAACAGAGTATCATTAGGCATCATTACATTGCTGTTTTTCCTCTCCAGTCAGGTTTGCTTCTAGGCTAGGTTTCTAGGTCATCCAATTTATGGATCCTCAAACTCCATGCAGTATCAGCGGTGTGCTTAGTCTTGTGAGATTGGTCTGAGGTTCAACCAGACATTGCTTGACCACTCCCATAATCTCTGTGCAATTCCTACACCAGCACATCTCATATGTGGGATAGACTGAGTATTGAAGGCTATATGGCTGGGATGGTGGCTAATTCTTCCACTGCAAGTATTGCCTGGTCATGGAAATTTATATCAAATGTCTCAGATTTGAATGTCTGCTCAAATTATCCTATCATTTGACTGTAACACAATCTAAATTAAGACAATACAATCTTTCAAATCTTCTCTCTTCTGAGACTCCAAGTTGATGTCTCAAAATTTTTCCCATATTTATTCATTGAATAATCATCCATCGCAGGCCACATTAATATTAAGTGGAAACTTTCTATCATGTATCCTGACACTCATAATATTCTCATCCTATCTCCCTTCCTCACTTCCTTACCACCTTCCTTTCTTTGTGTCTTCCCAGCTTTGAACTGTCCAAGGCACTTACTTGGTCTGAATTCTAAGACAAATGCTATTTATCTATTAAAAAGAAGACAAAGGTCTGAAATTATGAGCTTGATTTCAATTAAAATTTACCTAGTAGAAAATTTTGAGATGAATGTAAACACATCTCTTAAGATTGGACAAGGAAAAATAGTAGAGGTTGAAAAATATTATAAAAAGAAGTTGAATAAATAGGAAGTGAACTGAAATACAGAATTTAAAATCAATACGAAGGGTTTACATTTTAACATCTGTGTATTTGTTTATAGTAACTGAAAACACAAGGAAAATAAAATGTTTCAAATAACAATTAACTTTATGCGAACTTTTTAATATGAAAACGTAAAGGACAAATTGTATTTATGTTTATATTTGTGGCAAAATACACATAAAGATTATCAACCTAGAGCAAAAAAAGACAAATGAGGTAAATCAACAATTCTCCTCAGGGTAGTATCTAATTATTCTTGAAAGGCAAAACGTAGGCCCCTAAAGTAGAGGCTCTTGTGCTATTGTGTAGAGAAAAGAGATCAGAGTTTTCAAGGATAAAACCATAGACAAAGAAGAAAATGTATTACACGGAATAAGAAAAAAAAGAAAAACTTTTAATTTTTTTCCCAAGGCAAGGAAACCCAGCTCAATTAGAAGTAAGTAAATAAATAAATAATAGATAACACAGCAATTCAAGCAATCATAAAATTTAAAATATTTGCTTACTGGAGTAAAAGTTCTTCACTTTGTCACAATACATCAAATGAGATTGATAAACAGAAAATAAAGGTAATTAATGAAAATATAAGGAAATTTGAGAAATAAGACAATTAGGACAACAGATAACTCATGAATGTTCCAAAGGTGCAAAGAATGCGTGTACTACTCAAAAAAAAAAAAAAAAAAGGTTGTGGGAAAATGAGGTAAATACATTCAATTCATAAATACAGCAATATTTGAAATTTAAGAACAGTTGAAAACAATTGAGATAAAAATGTGGAATAAATGCTGATTAAGTTTTGCAGAAGAATTTTCAAAGTGAATGATAATTAGAATCAACTTGAAATGTACTTAGTATTATTTTGTAATTTAACATAATCTGAACCTACAAAAGCTGAAAGCAGAAAACACATGAACATGGAAACAGAAACATCATAAATTTAATAACATATTTAAAGAAAGTTTGTAAGGAGTTCAATAAAATCAACACATAAAAACAATATTACCAGAGAAAATCATAAGCTATTGAACCCCATTCACACAAGAAAATCTTATAAAGGCAGCCAGAGAAAGACTGGTACATTTCAGGCAAAGAATAAAGATAGTAATACATTTATCATAATATTAAAAAACAAACTGCTGTTAAGGAAAATAATCAAATGCCATCTTTAAGTTGAGATGAATTGAACAAACATAAATACAGTAAGAAAAAATCAAGACAGCAAAAACTGTCATAAAAAATCAAAATTATCTCGTCTAAATTATATGAATAAAATCTGACAGTTTTGTACAAAATTTTCACTTCATGTAAAAGTAAAAAAAAAACCATGAAATGAAAATTTATAGGTATTTTACATCTTCATAGTTATCCAGATTGTTATTTCCTATTTCTTCCAAAGGAAACTATATATACATAAAACATTATGCATCTGTATTTGCAGCATATGCATGGACCAGCCCAGGACTTTTATAAGGCTATGAATAACTATGGATGAAATAAGTAAAGCAGTGAAAATTTAAGCAAGAAATTTATAGATTTATTTGGCTACAGAAATCTAAAGCTGGAGAAATAAAAATAATAAAGTATAATAGATATTGCTAAACTAGACTTTTGCATTTAAACCAGGTGCTAAAAATGCTTACTTAAGAATTATAACTCCCAGTGGTCTGGACAAAATGCAGACTTTATTGATTAAATAAAAATCCTGCTGACAATTATTTAAGAAAATCTACTTTGCACATAAAGAAGATATAGCTTAAAAATTATAGAACAAAGCAAATATAAATGAAGATGTAAAGTAGATAATCTCTTGCTCTTATGCAACAGCAACAAGAATGTGGTATATGTAAATAGACATAATAGCATGTATGGTGATTTGGAACCCAGGAAGAAGTTTGAAGAACTCTGGCAAAATACAGGGTCATGTAGGATCTATTTGAAACATGACAGCTTCACTGGATGATATCTCACTGAGCTTGGTCCTATCTACCACATAGAAACAACCATTTCTTTGTAGGGCTCATTGAGAGCACATTGTGCCTTAGTTCTGCATCAGTATCATCTTCTTAGGTCGATGAAAAAATCAGATCTATCTCCACTCTCAGAGGCTGTTTCTTGCTGCTTTTCTTTAGCACATCTTGAAGTGTCAATAGTATATCAATTTGACCTTTGAAAGCATCATCCAGAATTTCTTTCTACCTGGGGATCTATGTCAACAATTGTTCGTTCACCTGAGCCACACAGTCAGAGATACCATGTTCATGTTGTTTTCCAATTTAAATATATGTGGTGATATGGAGGAGTAATATTTTCCATAGCTAAAGAGATTTGAAATTTTGGTGTCCTGTTTGTGGTACTGTTTGGAGAAGTGTATGTGGTCCAGCCATGTCAGAGAGATTACATCATTGAGAGTAGGCTTAGAGAGCCATCTGTTTGCTTCTCTATTTCCATTTTGCCCTCTGATGATGTGAGCTCTGAACTTTCTGCTCTTGCCACCATGCTTAAAATGTTCTGTCATGTCCAAAGCATGATGTATGTATTCTTATAAAACTATAAATCAAAATTACATCTCTCTTATAAATTTTTCTGGTCATGGTGTTTATTCATATCAAAAGAAAGTAACTAATAAAGTGTTATGTATGTTTATGTATTTATGTATGTATGTTTTCACACATGTATGCATATATTTAATGATTATTCAATTTTATGTATTTTTTAAATGTTAAGCTCAAGGTATCCTCAAATGCACGATTATTCTGTCTCATCTTCTAAATGCTAGGATCAGGCCCTCACTAACCTAGGTCCATCATTGCCAATTATGTCATAAGCATCATCCTGTCCTCTGAGGATTCTCTCAAGGGATAGGCCAGCTTGTTCTAACAATCAGCGTACAAAATAAAATTCAAAAGGTTGATGTAATATAAATGAGATAATATGAGCCTTCCAGCAACTTAAATTAACTCTCATTGCCTGCAACAATATCAGTCAGTACTGTCGATTCAACTGAGTTCCCTGAAGTACCTTCTAGCAAAAGCAGCCTATAGTTTAAAAACCTGATATAACTTTATCATTCTAAATACAGTGAAGATCTACACATATGTAGAATCTTAAGACAAATATGCCATTTTAGGACCATAAAAAATTCTACATGCAAGCTACTTCTAACACTTTTTTGTATTTTGGAACATAATACTATATCTAAAGATAGGGACAGTAGGACTTTTCATAGTAAATCTCTTTCTGAAGAAAAAAAATAACTCTTAGTTTTTTAAGTATATAGATTACAACTCAGAGATATGTAGTTCTTATATACTACATAAACATGACAATGGAAAAGATAAATCTAAAAATTAATAAAGTGCTGGTAAGAAACCAAAGCAGTCATATAGCTTAATTAAGGACAAAAGCAAGCCTGTCAAAAATTTAAAACAATTGTTTTTCTCTGTCTTCATATTTAGAATCAAGAGAGAGAAAGAGAGGTCACTGAAGTAAAATGTGTACTACAAAGGATATATAATAGGAAAGAGTGAAGGTTCGATAAATGTGAAACTATGTTCAACATACAATATGTATGTAAAGAAATATTATGAAATTTCTTTGAATAGTTAATGTAAGTGTCTTAGTTAAGATTTTTCTTGCTAGAATGAAACACCAGAACCAAAATGCAAATTGAGAAAAACGAGCTTATTTGGCTTACACTTAGGCATTGCTTTTCATCACTAAAGGAATTGAGGATAAAAACTTAAATGATTCGTGGACACAAAAGCTGATTCAGAATTCATGGAGGCTGCTGCTCACTGCTTCCCAAGGCATTCTTTGCACACATTTGTAGCACCAATTCAGGTTGTAAAAACAGAGATTTTAAGCCAGATATCAGGGGAAGGCTGAAATATCAGAAGGAGCAAACACCATAGTCATTTCTCACCCAGCTGTCTTGTAATTTTATCAACTCACTCCTGGTTGTTTCTGACAGTAGCATCTGCCTCTGCTAGATTCCTATGAGGCCATATATATATATATATATATATATATATATATATATATATGGCCTTATATATATATTCATTATATATATATATATATATTCTTCAGCTGTATCCCAACCAGATTAGAATTAAAGGTGTAAATTACTCTATTTTGGTAGCTAGCATTGAACTCACAGAATCCGAGAAATTTCTGTCTCTGGAGTTACGGGATTAAGGGTGTAGGTCACCATTTCTGACTTTCCTTGTACTGGGATTAAAGGTGTGTACTATTGAATCTCAACTGTTTGTCCTTGCACTGAAGGATCAAGAAATTACTGAGCTGTCTGCTTAGGACTTGACTATGTGCTGTCTCTTTAATACTTTAGATTTTATTTAATATGTAATATGTCACCACACACATTTTTATGGAACCTAAAACCAGCAGCTCAGGAATAGTACCACCCACCATGGACTGAGGCCTCTCCCATTGATCTCTAATTGAAAAAAATTTTTAGAACTGGATCTCAAAGAAGCATATCCTCAGCTTGGGTTTCTTCTTCTAATGACTCTAAGGCTTGTGTCAAGTTGACATAAAAAAATGACCTAGTACAATAAAATAATACATAAAACAAAATAATTATCTTATAATATTCAAAGAAATTGTTGATTTACAATAATATAATGTAATGATACTATGCATGACATAAATACTTTAATAAACAAACAAAAATAAATTGTCCTAGCTTCATTGTTGTTGACCTAATAAAAACGTATTTTCTCAAAGAATATAAGAGTAAAAGCCTTTACTTAGCTTAAGATTAAAAGTTATAAGCAATTCTTGAGGGGAAGAAAAAACAGGCACTCAAAGCATCACCTCCTCTAAAAAGAGCACAGAGAGTTAATGCTTGGATCCCAGCTTCCTAGTTAGCTCTCCTCTTCAGCATTGAAGGTACCATGCTCAGGAAATGATGCCATCCACAGCTGGATATGCACCAATTTAATTGATGATTATGAGACTCTCTTACAAACACACTCACAGGCTAGTTTGATACATATTCTCTACTGATACTGTCTTTACAGATGATTCTAAGTGGTGCCAACTTGGTATTTAAAACTAGTCCTCAAAGGAACCAAATCAAACCAAACAATCAACCAAAGAAACAAACAAAATAACACCCTTAATCTATCATTGTTCTAAATGAGCAGAGTACCATGTTAAGAGTGTAATAGGCCTAAGTACTGCCTCAGTGACATCTTCTTAGGGGAATTAAAGAAATCAGATCCATCTTTACACTCAGAGGCAATTTCTCCAGCCTTCACTGCTCATGATCTTGAAGTGTGTAAACTTGTATTTCTACATCCATAAAGTAGTGCAGCTTAGAGTCCTCCTCAGAGGAGAAAGTGTCTTTGTACACAGGTAGGCAGTTAATAGAGAAACAGTTAGGTATAGTGAAGAGAATAAGTGCCTGTGGAGTGCTAACCTTAAATAACCCATACACTTCCCACCTTTCCCAACAAAGGCTTGTGGACCTTCATGAAAGAGGTTTAAAAGCCAGAGGTAGGAAAAAAATGGAAAATAAAACAACAACAGCAACAACAAAAGTAGTCTCTTCAAAACATGACAGGACTGACCTGTCAATTATTAACAAAACAAAGAACAACAAACATATTCAACATAGCTTAAAATGGGGAACAAAGAATGATTGTGTATTAGCTAGTTATTTTTCCATGCTTTGAATATTGCATAACTACTATTCTATGTGTTCAGATGACTGAATTGTTTTTCATAATCATATCCTCACCAGCATACTTAAACACTACTATTTTAGCTCTTACATACTGATTCCTGCTCTAATCCAGGCTTCTGTTTTTATTCCCCCACTAGTAAATATTTTATGTTACGACATTCTGCACCAGACTCTTTGTCATGAGCCTAACAGAGGAAGAAATGAGATTATTATTATGCCTGTCTTCCTGAAAATTGTGTAGAAATGAACACAACTGTTAGAAATTACTTTACAAACGTTACAGACAGGTAATGCCTACTTAATCTCATTCTATTGTAAAAGAAAATGCAACACAACTGTTCTCTCATACCCCAACATAGAAGCATGTTAAACTCACCTATATAGAATGAAAAGCTGAGATTTGCCTTAGTTATAACTGATGAAAATGATACCTATATATGACACATATTCATCAGAGTCATTGATTGATTATGATGAAAATAATAATGAGTTTATAATTTATACTTAGAATTTTGAGTAACAAATAATACTCTAATTAAAAATTTGTTATAAAATTTGTTTGCATAATTCATTTTCTGTTTGACCCTGTAATGTACCTGGTGACTTCCTGAATACCAATTTAAGTATATTGGGTAACCTGACAATTAAGTGGGCTTCTAATGGATGATCTTTTATTTTTTAAATGTTAAGACTGTGTTATCAGTTCCACAATTCAGAACAGTCTATATTGGCCTAATCAATATAGCATTGGTATGTGGCATAAAACTGAGATTGGAAAAGTAAAAACATATATGACTTATATAAAGACTCTAGATTCTTGAGGGTTTTAATACAATATGAACATAGCAATAGCAACCCTGATCTTATCAAATTCACTTGTGCGTAGAAGTGATATGATATGGCTGACATCATGTTAACAACATTAACTATGTTGAATGAGATCTTTTCTAAATTTAAATGAATATTGCCTAGATAAAAATAGTTTCATTCTTTAGCTAGTATTTCATTGTTCAGCTCATTCTGGAATAAATATTTTATCTCTCCTGAGCAGCTTTCTCTGCGCTTGGATTATAGTTGTGTTATGCCACACTGCACAGTACTATCTCTGTCTTAAATTTTAAATTAATTTGATTGTTAAATATTATAAAATAATTACATTATTTCTTTTTCCCCCATATTTCCCTCCTTGATTTTTTAAAATTTATTTCCTTTTACTTTTTTCTTGAATTGGTGTCATATAATGTATATTAACACAGGAACACATACACATACATGCTTGCATGTATGTATTCAGAGTGATGAGTAGACTTAGATTGCCCAGCATGATGGCAATCACTTTCTCTTCATGAGTCCTTTGACTATTGCATGAATATTATCTTGATGCAATTTGAAAGTATATTAATGACAGCTTCAATTTCCTTAAGGGTTTTAGGTCTGTTTAGGTAATTAATCTGATCTTCATTTAATTTTGGTAGATGGTACCTGTCCAGAAAGCTGTTCATTTCTTCTAGGTTTTCCATTTTAGTGGAATACAGATTTTCAAAATATGATCTGATAAGTCTCTGGATTTCCTGGGGGTTTGTTGCTATGTCCACCTTTTTGTTGATTTGAACACTCTCTCTCTGTCTTTTCATTAGTTTGGCTAAGGGCTTTACTATTTTGTTGACTTTCTCAAAGAACCAACTCTTAGATTCATTGATTCTTTGTATTATTCTTTTTGTTTCAATTGTATTGATTTCAGCTCTAAGTTTGATTATCTCCTGCTGTCTACTCCTTCTAGGTGAGCTTGCTTCTAATTGTTCTAAGGCTTTCAGCTGCGCTGTTAGGTCTCTAGTGTGGGATTTCTCTAGGTTTTTCATGTAGGCATCTAGTGCTATGAATTTTCCTCTTAAGACTGCTTTCATTGTGTCCCACAAGTTTGGGTACGTTATGGATTCATTTTCATTAAATTCTAGGAAGAATTTAATTTCTTTCTTAATTTCTTTTTTGACCCAGAAATGGTTCAGCTAAGTGATGTTTACTTTCCGTGAGTTGGTAGGCTTTCTTTGATTTTTGATGTTGAACTCTAACTTTAGGCCCTGGTGGTCCGATATGTTACAAGGATGATTTTCATTGTTTTATATCTGTTGATATTTGCTTTATGACCAATTATGTGGTTATGTGGTCAATTTTGGAGAAAGTTCCATGAGGAGCTGAGAAATATGTATATTCCTTTGCATTTGGGTGGAAGCTTCTGTAGATATCTGTTAAATCCATTTGTATCATAACCTCTTTTAGACTCCTTATTTCTCTGTTGAGTCTCTGTCTGGTTGACCTATCCAGGGTTGAAAGTGGGGTATTGAAGTCTCCCACTATTAGGGTGTAAGAATTGATGTGGCATTCGAGCTTTAGCAGTGTTTCTTTTGCATAGGTAGGTGCCCTTATATTAGGGGCATAAATATTCAGGACTGAAATCACCTCTTGACCAATTTTTCCTGTGATGAGTGAGTAATGACCATCTTGGTCCCTTTTAATTGCTTTTAGCTTAAAGTCTACTTTGTTAGATATTAGGATGGCAACCCCTGCTTGTTTCTTAGGACCATTTGACTGGAAAATCTTTTCCTAGCCCTTTACTCTAAGCCTGTGCCTGTCTTAGTGGTTGAGGTGTGTTTCTTGTAGGCAACAGTAGGATGGCTTCTGTTGTTGTATCCATCTTGTTAGTGTGTGACATTTTATAGGAGAGTTGAGTCCATTGATATTAAGGGATATTAGTAACCACTCATTGATATTTCCTGCCATTTTTGGTGGTAACTTGTTTGTATTTCCTTTCTCTGGAGTAATCTTCTGTGGAGTTATTGATTGTTTGTGGTTTCATGGGTATATCTGGTGTCCTTAGGTTGGAGTCTTCCCTCTAATACTTTATGTAGTGCTGGATTGGTAGATAGATATTGTCATAGCAGCATTATTTGTAGTAGCAAGATCCTGGAAACAACCTAGATGCCCCTCAGCTGAAGAGTGGATTAACAAACTGTGGTACATACACAATGGAGTACTACTCAGCAGTAAGAAAAAATGATATACTAAAATTTGCAGGCAAATGAATGGATTTGGAGCATAACCTCCTGAGCAAGGTATCACAAACCCAGAAAGAAAATCAGGGGATGTACTCACTCATTAGTGGACTTTAAACAAACAAACAAACAAACAAACAAACAAGAAAAAAGCAAAGCATGCCCAAGCTGCAAACCACATCCACTGAACAGCTTGGGATCAGAAACACCTTGGACTGACTTCTTGGATCCAGCTCCCTGTAGAAGAACACCTGACTCAATCTTGAGATTGGGAGGAGAAAACTGGATCTCCCAGGTGTTGGGGCTGAACTAAGCAATATTGGGACAGTTGGACTTGGGTCCACCTGCCACCTGCCCAGGGGCGGGGGGAAGGGTGGGATAGGGAGTTGTGGAGAAGAGAGAATAAACTGATGTGGTGTGAAGGGGAAGGGACCTTGAATAAGGATATACAAGAATAGAAAGTGTGACTTCTTTGTTCATAATAATAATAATGAAAAGAAAAAAGAAAGTATATTAAGATCTTAGTAAAATTTTTCTTTATTGCATTTTTTTTTCTGTGCAAAATTGAATACAGATCTTTGTTCATTCTGGGCAAGGCTTTATCAATGAAGACCAGCTAGGTCCTGTTGCTACATATGAAAAGTATTTTTTTATTTTAATTAACTGCAAACTGCATTATTTCCTATTATACCTAAGCAGTATTGTTTCCAAATGAAATACTAGTGAAATTTCATCATTATCATCTTCAATACATTTGTGTTTAATGATAATTGTACAATGTAGGGATGGGTGTATGTTACCAATTTTGTCAGAATAATAAATATCTGCAGGAGGCAAAAATGGTAGTTTGCTTTAATGTGAGTCAGTAGCTAGTCTTGGTTCAAAATTGAAAGTCTGGCCCTGAGTAGTTTAGGTATGTCGAAACACAGAATAATTTGTTGAATTTTTGGGGGGTAATAAATAATTCAACCCTGTATGTCAATTAAAGCTTAAAATATGACCACTTTGAAAGTCCTTGTAAAGTACATGTGAGATCTTCCATAGATTCTATAGTTGATTACATATGACATCTTCCATAAAGACGTGTTCTATAGCTTGGAAATTCATGAGAAATATCATAAGGACTGAGACAAATCTGGTGATATCTTGGCTACACAAATACTGCAATTACCACCAGGCTATTTACCATATCCCTCCCTTTCTAGAAACAATCCGTTTGTTTATCAGTTATGGTTCCCATAGTGCTTATCTGTGTTCACTAAAACCTCCGTGCCTCCTGCAATTTAATGAATTTGTCATAGAAAATTGTTTCTTTCAGCATATGCTCATTTAAATATCTGCATACATTGCCATGATGCCATCAAGAAATGTTCATTCCAAGAAAGTGTCAGGTTACTTAACATTTTTTTGTAATATTGGTACAGTATGACTTTGACTCTCTGAAAGGATCCTGTCTAGTTTAAAATAAGCCATAAAAGTTGCATGGCTTCTGAAATTTTCAAAGAGTGTGATTCCCAGAATGTTGTCTGGAAATGTAACAAGTTCTCATCATATCAATAGTGTATGTAATAACATTTAAAAGATAAATATTATAGATCAAATTATTCTAACAATTACGTGGCCCATTCATTAATCCTAGCTCTGTTTTATTTAAGTTAACCTTTATAAAGCAGTAGAGATGTATCAATTTTATTAATATTAGAAATATTGTTAGAAATATTGATATAAACTTTAAATATTTTCAAATATGTTCTGGGACTACAGAGTTATCTCTAATATTAGAAAAAATTGTTGATCTTCCAGACATCCCAGTAATGTCAAGATCAACATGGCTTACAAACATCTACAAATGGAATCAGAAGAGTACACCATACCATCTCTGACCTCTGTGAACACTGGACACACAGGAGGTGTACATATATACATACAGTCAAATCTTTTATGTACACAAAATAAAAATAGGTAATAATAGGTTTTCTATATATTGCATTATATTAGAATATTTATTCCTCAGAATCTTCAGAAACACTAAATGTAAAGATTATTCATATTTCTTTGAGTTAGTTGTATTCTGTGTAAATTACTAAGTTTATATTCTGTAATATGAGATTCTCAGTCACAATTGGTATAAAAAGTAACAGGAATATATTTGTACAGTCACTAGCTCCAGCTTTATCTTGTCAATAGCTGATTACCCTCTCAGAAGGCAACATGGTCTGGCTTCATTTTGGCTGCAATTTGATGATAGTCACTGTCATATTCATCCAAAATTCATCTTTTGAAGTTTCTGCCAGAGAAAGCCTAGGGTAGGCTCATATGAAATAAGAACACAGATCTTACCCTGGAAATTATTCAACCCTACAAGAGAAAAACCAACAATAAAAAGGATTACCTCATGATATGATGACCACTGAAACAAACAGATTTCCTACACATGTTCTTTCACAATGAGAAGGAATAAGCCAGATTAATATTAAAAATTCAAAATCAAATAGCTGCCATTTGACAAACTAACAAAATGTTTCAGGGCATCTGTTGAATCTATGACAGAGGAAAAGAAATTATACACAGCAGAATTCTGTCATTATTTCAATCATTTCCAAACCAGCCTTGAGATAATTGGAACTCATATATTGAAAAGGCTGTTTTAAGTATAGCCAAGGCATCATTATGCCCAAAATATTTTAGAAAAATTACACATCTAACTTCAGACAAGTTACTATGTGACTATGATATCATGAATACCATACATTCAGGACTTTCACATAAGATCACAGGCTTCTTACAAGCAATTTTTAAAATGTCAAAGTGAAGTTCTTCCTTTATTTTTTCTTGTCATTCTATTTTTTCTTCTTTATTTATTTTCGATTTATCAAAAAAAACAGTAAAAAGAATTTAAAATGATGAAAAGTTAACAATAACTATAAATGGATAAGAATCATAAGCATGACTTATCAAGGGTGGTAATGCAAATAAGATTGCTACACATATGTTTACTTTGTGTTCAGCTTTCCCTCTGAATTTTTTTTTCCATCCCTGTATATCCTTATTCAAGGTCCCTACCCCTCCCAGCACATCAGGTCATTTTTTCTTCTCCACAACTCCCCATCCCCCCCCCCACATGGGCAGGGAGAAGACAGTCCTATGGTCCCACTGACCCAATAATGTTTGGATCAGTCTCCACTCCTAGCCAAAACCAGTTTTGTCCATCCTCCATCAAGAGTGAGTCAGGTGTTCCTATAGTTGGATTGGGGTCCGAAGGGTCAGTCCAGAGTGTTTCTGATCCCAAGCTGTTCAGTGGTTGTGGTTTGCAGCTTGGGCATGCTTGGCTTTTTTTCTTGTTTGTTTGTTTAGAGACCACTAATGAGTGAGTACATCCCCAGCTTATCTTTCTGAGAATGTGATACCTCACTCAGGAGGATATTCTCCAAATCCATCCATTTGCCTGCGAATTTTTGGTTATCATTTTTCTGCTGAGTAGTATTCCATTGTGTAGATGTACCACAGTTTGTTAATCCATTCTTCAGTTGAGGTACATCTAGATTGTTTCCAGGTTCTTGCTATTACAAATAATGCTGCTATGAACATAGTTGAGCTAATAATACCATTGGAGTGTGAATGTGCCTCTTTAGGGTATACATCCAGAAGTGGCATTGCTGGGTCCTTGCGGAGATTGATTCACAATTTTCTGAGAAACCAACATATTGCATTCCAAAGTGGCTGAACAAGCTTACACACCCACCAACAATGGAGGAGTGTTCCCCTTGTTCCAAATCCTCTCCAACATAGGCTGTCATCTGTGCCTTTTATCTTAGCCAATCTAACAGGTGTTAGGAGGCATCTCAAAGGTGTTTTGATTTGCATTTCTCTAATGGCTAAAGTTGAAGAGCATTTTTTCAGGTGCCTTTCAGCCATTCGTAGTTCCTCTGCTAGAATTCCCTTTTTAGATCTGTACCCCATTTTTTGATAGGGTTATTCAAGGTTTTGGGCTCTAAATTTTTGAGCTCTTTATATACCTTAGAGATCAGACCTCTATCACTTGTAGGGTTGGTGAAAATCTTTTCCCATTCTGTAGGCTGGCGTTTTGTCTTATTGACAGTGTACTTGGCTTTGCAGAAGCTTCCCAGCTTCAGGAGATCCCACTTATTGATTGTTGATCTTAGTGTCTATGCCACTGGTGTTATATTTAGGAAGTGGTCGCCTGTGCCAATTTGTAGAAGTATATTTCCCACTTTCTTTTCTATCAAGTTCAAAGTGGTTGGGTTTAAGTTGAGGTCTTTGATCCACTTGAATTTGATTTTTGTGCAGGGTAACAGGCTCGGAACTATTTGCATTTTTTTACACACTTCCATCCAGCTATGCCAACACAATTTGTTTTCCATTGAATGTTTTGGGCCTCTTTGTCAAAGATCAGGTGTTCATAGGTTTTTGGGTTAATGTCTGGATCCTCAATTCTATTCCATTAATCCGCAAGTCTGTTTTCATGCCAGTACGAGGCTATTTTTATTACTGTAGCTCTATAGTGTAGCTTGAAGTCAGGGATGGTGATACCTCCTGAGGTTCTTTTGTTGAGTAAAATTGTTTTGACAATCCTGGCTTTCCTGTTATTCCAAATGAAATTGAGTATTGTTCTGTCAAGGTCCAAAAAATATTGTGTTGGGATTTTGATGGGCAGTGCATTGAATCTGTAGATTGCCTTTAGTAGAATTGCCATTTTTACTATGTTGATCCTACCAATCCAGGAACATGGGAGAGCTTTCCATTTTGTGATATCCTCCTCAATTTCTTTCTTCAATAATTTAAAATTTTTGTCATATAGGTCTGATACATCTTTGGTTATAGTTATTCCAAGGTATTTAATAATGTTTGCAGCTAATATCAAGGGTAATGTTTTCCTTATTTCTTTTTCAGCTCTTCTATCTTTAGTGTATAGAAGGGCTACTGATTTCTTTGAGTTAATCTTGGATCCTGCTACATTGCTGAAGGTGTTTATCAGCTGCAGCAGTTCCTTGGAAGAATTTTGTGGGTCACTTCTGTATACAATCATATCATTTGCAAATAGAGATAGCTTCATTTCTTCTTTTCCAATTTGTATGCCCTTAATCTCTTTTCGTTCCCTTATTGCTTTAGCTGAAACTTCGAGAACTATATTGAATAGATAATTGGAGAGAGGACATCCTTGTCTAGTTCCTGACTTTAATGGGATTGCTTTGAGTTTTTCTCCATTAAGTTTGATACTGGCTGTTGGCTTCTTGTAAATCGCCTTTATTATATTTAGGTATTCTCCCTTTATTCCTGATCTATCCAGGGCTTTAATCATAAAGGAGCATTGGATTTTGTCAAAGGCTTTTTCCGCATCTAAGGATATGATCATGTGGTTTTGTTCCTTTAGTTTGTTTATATGATGGATAACATTTACAGTTTTTCGTATGTTAAACCAGCCCTGCATTTCTGGGATGAAGCCTACTTGGTCGTGGTAGATGATATCTTTTATACATTGTTGTATATGATTTGCCAAAATTTTGTTGAGAATTTTTGCATCAATATTCATGAGGGAAATTGGTCTGTAATTCTCCTTCTTTGTTGTGTCTTTGAGTGGCTTGGGTATTAAAGTGATTGTGGCCTCATAAAAGGAATTTGGTAATATTCCTTCAGTTTCTACTGTGTGAAATAGTTTGAGGAGTAACGGTAGTAATTCTTCTTTGAATGTCTGGTAGAATTCGGCACAGAAACCATCTGGACCTGGGCTTTTATTTTGGGGGAGGTTTTTAATGACAGCTTCAATTTCCTTAAGGGTTATAGGCCTGTTTAGGTAATTAATCTGATCTTCATTTAATTTTGGTAGATGATACCTGTCCAGAAAGCTTTTCATTTCTTCTAGGTTTTCCATTTTTGTGGAATACAGATTTTCAAAATATGATCTGATAATTGTCTGTATTTCCTGGGTGTCTGTTGTTATGTCCCCCTTTTCATTTCTGATTTTCTTGATTTGAACACTCTCTCTGTGTTTTTTTGATTTGTTTGGCTAAGGGCTTATCTATCTTGTTAACTTTCTCAAAGAACCAACTCTTAGATTCATTGATTCTTTGTATTGTTCTTTTTGTTTTAATTGTATTGATTTCAGCTCTAAGTTTGATTATTTCCTGCCGTCTATTCCTTCTAGGTGAGTTCGCTTCTAATTGTTCTAAGGCTTTCAGCTGAGCTGTTAGGTCTCTAGTGTGGGATTTCTCTAGGTTTTTCATATAGGCATCTAGCGCTATGAATTTTCCTCTTAAGACTGCTTTCATTGTGTCCCAAAGTTTGGATACATTGTAGATTCATTTTCATTGAATTCTAGGATGACTTTAAATTCTTTCTTAATTTCCTCCTTGACCCACAGATGGTTCAGCTAAGTGATGTTTAGTTTCCATGAGTTGGTAGGCTTTCTTTGGGTTTTGATGTTGTTGAATTCTAACTTTAGGCCCTGGTGGGCCAATATGTTACAAGTGATTATTTCCATTTTTTTTTGTATCTGTTGATATTTGCTTTATGACCAATTATATGGTCAATTTTGGAGAAAGTTCCATGAGGAGCTGAGAAATATGTATATTCCTTTGCCTTTGGGTGGAAGGTTCTGTAGATATCTATGAAATCCATTTGCATCATAACCTCTTTCAGACTCCTTATTTCTCTGTTGAGGCTCTGTCTAGTTGATCTATCCAGGGTTGAAAGTGGGGTATTGAAGTCTCCCACTATTAGGGTGTAAGAGTTGATATGGAATTCGAGCTTTAGCAGTGTTTCTTTTACATAAGTAGGTGCCCCTATATTAGGGGCATAAATATTTAAGATTGAAATCTCCTCTTGACCAATTTTTCCTGTGATGAATAAGTAGTGACCATCTTGGTCCCTTTTAATTGCTTAAAGTCTAAAGTCTACTATGTTAGATATTAGGATTGCAAACCCTGCTTGTTTCTTAGGACCATTTGACTGGAAAATATTTTCCCAACCCTTTATTCTAAGCCTATGTCTGTCTTTGCAGTTGAGGTGTGTTTCTTGTAGGCAATAGAAAGATGGCTTCTGTTGTTGTATCCATCTTGTTAGTGTGTGATGTTTTATAGGAGATTTGAGTCCATTGATATTAAGGGAAATTAGTGACCATTGATTCATATTTCCTGCCATTTTTGGTGGTAACTTGTTTGTATTTCTTTTCTCTAGGGTATTCTTTTGTGGACTTATTGGTTTTTTGTGATTTCGTGGGTGTATCTCAGTCCTTAGGTTGGAGTTTTCCCTCTAATACTCTCTGTAGTGCTGGATTGGTAGATAGATATTCTTTCAGTCTGACTTTGTCCTGAAACACCTTGTTTACTCCATCTATGGTAATTGATAATTTTGCAGGGTATTCTAGTTTGACAGCCATGCTGTTTTAGTGTCTGTATAACTTCTGACCAAGCCCTTCTAGCTTTCATCATTTCCATTGAATAGTCAGGCATTATTCTGGTGGGTCTGCCTTTATATGTGAGTTGGCCCTTTTCTTTTGCAGCTCTTAAAATTTTTTCTTTGTTCTGTATGTCTTGTGGCTTGATTATAATGTGGTGCACTGACTTTTTTTGGGGATCTTATCTATTTGGTGTTCTGTAAGCTTCTTGTATCTTTATTGGCATTTCCTTCTTCAGGTTAGGGAAGTTTTCTTCTATGATTTTATTGAAAACATTATCTGTGCCTTTGAGCTGGTATTCTCCTTCTTCTATTCCTATTATTCTCAAATTAGGTCTTTTCATGGTGTCCCAGATTTCCTGAACATTTTGAGTTATGGCTTTTTTAGTTTTACTGTTTTCTTTGACTGATATATCTATTTGAGCTACTGAGTCTTCCACTTCAGATATTCTATCTTCCATCTCTTAAACTCTGTTTGTTATGCTTGTATCTGTGGTTCCAGCTTTTTTCTTCAGATTTTTCTATTTCCATCTTTGCCTCATTTTGTGCCTTTTTTATTGCTTCTATTTCAGCTTTTCTTTCAGCTTTTAGTTCCTGGCATGTTTCTTTCATAGATTTGTTCATCTCTTCCAATTTTTTGTTTGTATTTTCTTCTATTTCTTTAAAGCTTTTTTTCATATCTTCTTTGAGAGCTTTGATGATCATCAAAAATGAATTTTCGGTGTTGCTTCCTTCTGTTTCCTCTTCATTGCTCAGTTCAGATCTTGTATTTGTAAGATCGCCACTCTCTTCTGGAGTTACCATGTTGTTCTTTGTATTATTATGTAATTTTTTGCACTGACGTTTGCCCATGGCTTCAGTGGTTCACGATTAGATGGCCCCTGGTCAGTTGTGGCACTCGGGTTTGTGTGCCTCCTGTCACCTCTCTGGGCAGGGTCTGAGTCTGTCCTTCAGGGACCCCTGTAGTTGTTAGTTCGCTCAGTTTGAGGTGGCAGTTGGTAGCTGTGCAAATTCCCTCAGCCGGAGCTGTGGGTATGGTGACAGCAGAGTTTATCTGCCCCCGCTCCAGAGTGCACTGGGACTCTGCAGACAGCACTTGGTTCCTGAAGCAGAACCGGAACCGATGGGAGCTCGAAGTTCTTTCTTTTTACAGTCTTGTACCCACAATCTACTAACCATGCCCCAATACTCAGAGCAATGAAATCTACAACAACTGTGCTTACATTGAATGTTTTTTATAAAGTGTCTGCTGTTAGCTATTTTTAGCTATATTCATCCTTTTTCCTTATCCTCATAATGCAATAACATTTAACCATTGCTGTCTCAGATTTCTCTATCTCTCTTTATATTATTGCATTCTTATTCCCTCCTTTGAAATTCCCCACCCCAGACCTTTTTTTTTTTTTACTAAATGTATGGCCATTTTTGGTAGTCAAATAACATTATATAGATATAGATATATAGGTATATGTGTGAATATTCATGTATAAATTCAAAACTATTCCAAAACTGAAAAAAAAAAGTATATTTTTTCTTTGTCCATCTGGATGTGTTATCTTTTTCACTATGTTTGCTTCAAGATTCCAGATCTATTTACCCCTGAAGGTCATAATTTAACTTATTTTACCAACTGAATAGCATTATATAATAATAAACGTACCCCGTTTTTATTGTCATTTCTTCATTGAATGGATGACTTTTGGTTTGCGTTCTATTTTTCTGAAGAAAAATCATGACCAGGGCATCACTTATAGGTAAATAATTTGATTGGAGTTAGCTTATAATTTCAGAGGTTCAGTCCATTGTTACAATGGCAAGCAGCATGGTGGCACACAGTCAGTCATGCTGCTGAAGAAATAGTTTAGAGTCTAGCAGCAAGAATGGAGAACTCCTGTAGAATGTTCTTATTTATTGTAAAGATTTGTCACTCATACTGGTTTAATAAAACTCTGATTGGTCAGTAGACAGACAGGAACTATAGGTGAAGTGGCAAGATTAGTATAATTCTGAATTTTGCTTTTGATAGTTTCCTTTATTGCTTAAGATTTTATTTAATAATTGTTCACAAGTTGGAAGCATAGCAGGGTAGAGTCTTTCCCTGAGTTTGCCATTCCCTTTATTTTATATAGCATCAAGCTTTCTTGAAACTTTTTTTCTCCTTGAACACAGGACTTAGTTCCATTACACTTACTGCTAATTCTTTTTTCCTAAAATTGGACATTTTATGTAATACTTCCTCTGGTTGCTCCTATTCATTATGTGCCTTTTTAAGAGTGATGACTAATAAGCATATGACCAAATCAGTACTAGGCTGCCATAAAAAATTTTCAGCCAATACCATTAATCCAAAATTTTTTATGTAGTCTTGAGCAGAGGTTTTGGACAAAGAAAGAAGGCAGCCACATTCTTCACCAAAATATTAAATGAGTTACTAGGGTACTCATTAATCTTTGTCTGTCCTGAAACCCTTGAGCCCAGTCACAATAATTTGCATCATTCTCACTTTTACTTTTTTTTCCCACACAGCTACCAGTATGCCCCAATTAAGCCCTGATTAAAGTATTCAACTGCTTTCTTAAAGTTGGCATTCCTACAATATGCAGCATGGTCAGGCCTTACACATCAATACCATATAACCTGGTGTCAACTACTTCCTTCATCAATGATCTGTTGTTATGAAAAACGACCATAACCATGATGACTCATACAAAGACTTCATTTAATTGGGGCCACGTTCCAGATTCAGAGGTTTACACTAATGTCATTTTTGTGTGGAACATGTTACCAGACATGCAAGCAGACATGGTTCTAGAGAAATAGTTGAGAGTCTTTCATCTGCATCTGGAGGTATCATGAAAAGAGGGATCCACTGGGCCAGCCTTTGACTTTTGAAATTTTAAAGATCACTCCTCACTGACAGTATTCCTGCAACAAATCTACACCTGGTCTAACAAGGCACAACTTCTAATCCATTCAAATGTCATTTCCTGTGATTTTTCTGGGGATCATTTTCTTTCAGATGACCACACAACACTATTGTGAAGGAATTATCTTGGATATTGGATGAGTATGGTGATATATTTTATATTTAATAAAATTAGTCTAGAATATCAGAGAACAGATCCACCCATAATCAAGCCACAAGAGTCAGAAAGTGATGACTCAATCTTTAATTCCAGCATCGAAATAACCAAGTGGTGAACTATGCCTTTAATTCCATAACCCAAGAGAGAGAGAAAAAAAGAGGGAAAGAGAGATCTTTCTATGTTTCTATGAGTTCAAAGCCTAACTACCAAACAGTAGTAGCTCACATCTTTAATCCTAACTCTAGAATTATGATGCAAAGTTAATCTCAGAAGTGAAACAACTAGGTGAAGAAACAACTACGTAAAACAACTTAAAAAAAGAAATAAATATCTTCATTTAAGGCAGGCATAGGTAGACTGGATGATATTCTGTAGAAGCAAAGAGTCAGGCTAAGGACTCTTGAAGATAGCTTTTACCCTAAAAAGTTGGCTGGGTAAGAATTAGCTATAGTCTGTTTTCTCTCTGATTTTTCAGCTTTCCCCAATATCTGGCTCTGAGTTTTTATTAAATACCAATTAGAATTTGTGTTTTAGATAAGAATGTGTCTCTGTAGTAGGATGTAGAATATTATGACTATATGCTGAAGTGTGGCAGAGCTTGAGCAAATAAAATAAATCATGTAGCAAATGAAAATTTATTTCTAGCTTTTTGACAAATTTTCATACTGCTTTAGTTTCTATGGTTTATGGACCATTTTGTACTTCCTATAACAACTAATAAATATTCTATTTCCCCTATATCCCCTCATCTAGACCAAACCAGCATTAGTTGTCTTTTTGTTGTTGTTCTTTAATTTTTCTATCTTATCCATTCTAGCTGAGGTAAAATCAAATACCAGGGTCTTTTAAAATTACTTTTTCCTAATGGCTAAGTATAATTTCAGAAATTATCCTAACCTATTTGAATTTAATTTTTTAAATATTCTTTATTTAGATTTATGAACTAGAAACATATATTTTTATTTTTGTATTGTTTTATTGATAGTTTGGTTCAGGTTTTTGCATGATCTGTATACTAACTCTATATCAAAAGTGTCGCTAGTAATTATTCTCATGATGTAGGTTGCCTTATCACTCAAATGTAGATTTTAAATATGAGTGTGAACATATTTAAAATACCTTATGAGGAAGTTGCATATAAGTGGACAATAATATGTATATTAAACCTTACAGGCTAAAAATTAAAAAGGAAAATGTTGAGAATGGGTAAATTCTATCACAGATGTTTGCCAGCAAACCACCAAATATAGGATATGTCCATGGCTTAGTTGTTTATCCAAACAGTACAATAAGAACATATTGTTAAAAAACCATCACACACTTGAATGAAAGAACAAAACTAATATTTACAAATAAAATAAATCACCACTGTGTACATTACATATTGCTAGGAGGTGATTACACATGCTGCAATAAAAGCTAAAATATGGAATGATTGGGAGGGGGAAGGGAGTTTGAACAAGGGGATACACAGATAAAAAATATGACTTTATTAATAATAAAAAAGAAAAATAATAATATTTTAGAAAGACATTCTCATACATGCAATAATAGAACACATGTAGAGGTAGTAACCAACTACTTTCTGCTTGGATTTAGTTCTTACTTAAGAAGATAAAACCCATAGCACAGTTCTCAGGATCTTGGACCTATGACTGGACAGGTCATAGCATCCAGGTACAATCTATTATTATTACTTTGTTAATAGAATACACAATTAAGTAAGATCCTAATGAATTATTGTTACAATTAACAAAGCCCAGGAGTGCAGATCTCAGAACTCCTCCAGGATTGGTAAATGAAATGCAACAAAGTAGTAGGGCTTTAGAAAACTTTAACTGAGGGGTAAATCAGAAAACAACCTTTTTATTCTATCTTTCTCTTTCTCTTAATATTAAAAATTCTCTCTGAAAATCTGTCTTCATATAGCTACAGTTTTTACATACAGCTATATATCATATATCTCTCTTAACAAACACTCATCTTTCTCCTGCACAGTTACATTATGCAGCCATATACTTCTTTTACATAGCTATATATCTCATTTTCACAGCTCTATCAGCAAACAGTCATTTTCCCTCTCTCTCTTGTGCAGCCATATAATTCTCTTTCCAGTTACATCACTTTATTACTACATAGCTCCAGATTTCTCTTCTATACACATTTCTTTTCTCTACACATTTTTTTCTCTACTGTGCTACATTTCTTCACTCACTGATATATCATTCACTCACTCTTTATTCAATATCTCACATTTCTTCTCATATCTTTTTCAGGTTTTTCTCTGCAGACTCAGCTACATCCTACTTTCTGAACACATAACCCATGCACACATGCACACACACTTCAGCTGCCAAACTCTGGACAATTATATATTATATTTTCAGTATCTGGCTGATTCTTGTAATACATAATAAGTAACACGAATTCTCTCAGGCTGTAGATATTATAGGAAGAAACTATGGATGCCATTATACCTATGGGAGACCTAAAATCTTTGATCATAAAATATTTTCAAGCCTACTGAAGAAAATCACCAGAAAGACTTTGGTAGAATTTTTGTGTCATCCAAAAAATGAGAGAGAAGGCAGGAGACAGAAATGATAGAGGGAAAGGAAAAAAGTTGTTTAAAGTAAAGATACTTGAAAAATCAGATTGACAAATTGAAGTTATATAGAATGTTGGAAAAGGCCAGAGGTGATGTGAATTTTGTTTGCTGTGGCTTCTCATACCTGAAGATACTAAATTTAGAAAGAAAATGTAAAAATGTTTATCTGTATTGGGTTAATTGTTTTTTTTATTTTAAAAATAGTAGATGATTCTTCACTACAAAAAATGTTTATGATGTATGTATGGCTTTATAAATATGTATGTGGCTTAGATTTAACTCTATGTGTGAGTGTAAGCTAGCTTTAACTCTCTCTCTCTCTCTCTCTCTATATATATATATATATATATATGTGTGTGTGTGTGTGTGTGTGTGTGTGTGTAACTTAGATCCAACTCTGTATATGTGTGAATATAACAATTGTTTAGAGAGATGGGTCTAGTTTAAGAGTACATTTCTTAGTCCTAATAAGCTCTCTGTCATTGTATCTTTTTCTATACCAAGGAAGAAATAAGTCTCAAGTATTTGGGTTTGAAAACAATGTGTTTTGTATTTTGGTCTGAAGCTAAATTTTAGAATTTAAGAGTCAGACAGGTGATAATGGTTTTAAAAACATAAAGGGCCAGAGCCCATGAGTTTCTACTCTTCTGAGGTTAAAAAAATTCTTACAGGGGTAACCTAGGACTACATGTATGTCAGTTGTTTGTACTGAAATTTATAACAATAGTAAAACTGCAGTGTGAAGTAGCATGAAGAAATTTGTAATGAGGGGGTCACTTCTACATAGAGAACTATATTAAAAAGTCAAAGCACTGGGAAAATTGAAAACCAGTGGCTAAGAAAATGTCCTTCCCTACTCAAGGGGTACTCAGTGTTAAAAATGTTTGCCAAAGTTCTTTAATTGTAGCCATGCTAAGTACTGATGTGATTAATTACAGGGATGATCTTTATTTAGTCCTTTATATATGTTTTCAGGATTGAGTTTACAAGTAACTATAAACAAAGTTTATCTATTCAGATATACCTAGGCAGCCCTCATACTTCAGAGATGGGCAGGATATGTCATTTAAAATGTTTATTTAAAAGCTTATTATATCAGGCAGAGACTCCCTGATCTTAACAGTAACCCAAGACATCTAAAGAAGGTTAAGAAGCACCAGGAAATCTCCATCCGGTTTGTGGAAGTACTGATCTGGCCAAAATGCCCTAGTATAATGCCTGCTGCCAGGACCATGCCTATACTATGGACAAGCTACAAGACATCAGAGAATTGATTGCACCCTTTTGCATATAAAAAGGAAGGTCAGTCTTTCCCTTTATATCTGTCTACCATGAGAAAAACTCCCACTTTATGGGACTGGCAGCTTCAGATTAATACCACTTTGATATTACTATCTCTAACTATGTGGAGACCTGGGTATGACTAAGTGGGCATGGACTGGTCTCTGTTATTTTTAGTAAATTTGAAAGCTGTTCAGACTGTACTCAGGTATAATTTATTCATTTCGGATCTCTGCAAGTATTGATGGCTAGGCTAGCTATAACTTCACCAGCTTAGCATCATCAGACAACCAGATGCAAGGCAATAACCAGCTTGCAAGTTCATATATACATATATACATATATATATGTATCTCCTTGCTTTTTCTAAAGCTACTATAGAGATTGATAATACATTAGCATTTAATATTTAAAACTCTTAACTCTTATGTCATTTCCTAATTTGTATGCAGGTCAGAGGATCCATAAAATTTGGATCTACTTCACAGAGGTCAGAAAGACTCCAGATAAATACAGACTATTTATTTAGTCTATTCCTGAGGATATTTTTCTCTCCTTGTTTTGGGACCCCTGCCTTTCCCAGTTACTAAGATTGGGCCTACAATTAACACATACTACATAAATTTTGACTTTTATTACTAGTTTTAAAGTGTCTCAATAGATTTCCACTTGGCTGGCATACATAACCTGCTCCAAAGGAATAGAGCTCTGAACTTCCTGAAAGCTCATATGTACCAGTCCAACCAACATGAGTTGTTTCTTGTCTCCACAAGTTGGTCAGATAACTACATGCCTCTGACAGATCCTTCATTGCTCAGCCTTTTACTAGCCTTTCAGCCTTTTCTGGCCCTGACAACAATGCCCATCATCCTTGTTCCCTGCCCATATCAGGTTGAAATACTAAGTTAAAGGGAAACTTTCTGGCATAAGAGACAAAATGGCTACCTATAATGCCCTTTGACATATTAGGAAAATGGATACAACCTTTTTTAAATGCAGAACCAAAGAGTTATTATATGGACTTAAAATTATTTCTATATAAACCTGGTTGTACTCAAAGATCAGAACTGGAGGGCCTTAAGAATGGTGATAGATTCAAATGTCATTGCCCAAGAAAGATGCTAGCTAATGGTTCTTAACTTTTATTTCCTTGAACCTTTGGGCAGGCAAGAGCCATGATTGGGTCTTGTCGTCTGTCCTTGAGAAGGGAGACCTGTGATGCCCAAAGCAGCTTGACCACACAACTGTCCTGACAGGCTTAATGAAAGCCACATGGAAATCAGGCTCTTGTAGGCTGCACTTGATGGTACCAGGAAGGGCCCAAAGGGACCATCAGCAGTCACCATCCAAGGAAGAGCTAGAATCTAAAGAAAAATACCTGACATTCTAAACATTTTCATCCTGGGAAAGAGACAGATAGTCTCCAGGTATACCTGCTGAGCTCCTGATATAGGGAAATGATGACTGCTAAACCTTGAAACATCTCTAGAATTCAAAGTGGCCAATGAATTAATAACAGGATCCTTAGTTGGAGCTTGGATCAGTCCCAGGACTGTAACTCTAAGGAAATGAAGCCCCTAGAGCCTGTCCCCACCAATGAAAACCCTTGCCTCCTACTGTTCTGGATCACTTCTACTCCACCATTGTCTTGGACAGATGGAGTGACCCAAGCTAGCTTGTCAATAAAATGACTTTGCTGTTGAATCAGACCAGTCCCTTGGTGGTCTTTTGGGGATCTGGATGGCGGGTACAATAATGATAACTAATGATTTAAAATGTGCTCCTAAGCACTTCCACGTAAGTCAGCATGAGGTCTGAGCCTGGGTCCTTGATGAGAGTAGAGTCTAGATATTCCTAGAACAGGGAGAAACCATCATCCATAGCTTCAGATACCAGCAAATCAAAGTCCTTTCCCCTGACAGGGGGAGGGTCTGGGAATAAAATTATTTAAGGTCTTCCCCTCTATAATAAAATTACACTTGATTATTTCAACCTGTTCTCTGAGGTAGTATTGTTGCATCCATGCTATCTTTCCCCCTCCCCAAGGTGAACAAAGCAAGACCCTGAGAATATAGGCAACCCTGACTTTTAAACTGAAACCAGGTACACCTCAACATTTTTAATACCCAGTAGAATATCAAAATGAGCCTGTTACTGTAGGGCACTGTTGGCCCATGCACAACTTGCTGGAACATTGCATCATATTCCCCAGCTATTGCATCTGTGCTGCTTATGCTAATTAGGCATCGAGTAGTGACCTATCCGATGTGATCTCTGATTATGCTAATTTGGCACTCCTTACCACCTATCACCAGCTATATGCTAATGAGGCATTACTTAGGGCGCCAATCATATGGCTACAGGCATCCCAGCTTCCCTATATAAGCAGGCTGCATTTCAGGCACAGGGTCTTCTTTTCATCATTCTCAACTGAGCTGTACTCCAATAAAGTGTGATTCGAGAAGAATGGTGTATGTGATGAGTCGTCATTCTGCAGACCAGAAAGCTGCTCGCCACAAGTGGCGCCGAAACCCGGGAACCTTTGCGCCCCGCAGAGAAGACCGATTCAGAACTTGACACACGGAGTAGTCCGTCCAGATATGTGCATGCTCCTGGGAGGTCTGGAGCCTGAGATCTTTGCTGCAGTTTTGTTCATCCTAGTTGTCCTGATTTTTCTTGCCTGCTTGTGGCTGCGGTGCCACCAACCCGGCAAGGAGTGCCTTCCCTGGCCTTGCGATAAATCAAATGTGTGTCAGATCTAATAAACTGCTCGTAGATCAGAGCACAAGATGGGGAACAAATTGTCTGCGGACCCCACAACCGAGTTCCATGAACCTATTCAGGCTATATTGAGTAGCCGAGGGCTAAAGCTTTCCCGCAGAGCCATAAGTTGGTTGCTGGAAAATATCAAAAACAGTGTTCTGTGGTTCGGGGTGTCAGGCAGTTTGACTATTCCATTGTGGGAAAAACTTGGCAGGGATCTAGAGAAATGCAACACTGAGGGAACACTTTCCTGAAGCACCTTTCTGCTATGGCATATGATCTATTATTGCCTAAAGGATGGGAAATATGAGGACATTATTCACCAAGGACATAAGGCTCTCAGTATATGCCAGGATAGCGCATCAGAAAATGGAGGCTCAGGGACTACAAAAGATAGGCCTAAGAAAAAGAAAAGGAAAAGAAAAATTCAGAACTGGTGCCAGGACTGTACTCAGTTCTAGATGAGTTTAAAGATTTATATGTATCTCAAGATGAGCTAGACCCTGAGGAGAGGGAGAAGGAAGAAAGAAGAGTGTACACACCGAATAAAGGACCTGGTCAGTTGCTGCAGAAGAATCTGAAGGAGATTCAGAACTGCAGTAATCAGGGGGGTTAACTGGTAAGTCTCACAGGAAAATAGTGGGACCTGCGTTAAGCAGGAAAACTCTGCTTGTAGAAAAAAGCAGAGAATGGGGCGTCTGCTGACGAGTGGATCTAACCCGTTGGTGTTTTGGGGTTGTTTGAAAAAAACATATTATGAAGTAATTGACCATAAGATTATTAAAGACCTTGCAGAGGCAGCAAAAAGAGATGGTGTAGCTGCCAACTATACCATCATGTTGCTGCAACTCCTTATGCACAATGCCTTAACACCCACTGATTGGCAAGACATTGCCAGAGCCTGCTTAACTATGGGGCAATATTTAGACTGGAAGTCAATTGTGACTGATCTGGCACATAGTCAGGCCCGGGAGAACGCTGCCAATGGGCAGCCAGCATGAAGTGCAGATATGCTGTTAGGGCAAGGACAATGGGTAAATAATCAGACAGTATATCCTGTGGAAGTTTATAATCAAATAAACACCATCAATATGAAGGCTTGGCGAGCCCTCCACAATAAGGGGGAGGTCTCAGGGAACCTAATTGAATTTTTAGGAGCTATTATTCAGAATGCACATGTTAGACCACAAAAGGTAGAAATTAGGACCAATTGCTTAAGGACTTCAAATGATTTTCAAACATTGCTTGGGGATATAAATGGATTCGGCCATATTTGAAATTAACTTGCTTTGAGCTTAAACCCTTATTTGATATTTTAGAGGGAAACCCACATCTTAATTCCCCACGCCAACTAACCCCAGAGGCTCAAATAGTACTTCAAAAGGTAGAGCAAGCAATTACTAGGGCACAGTTGGTGTGCTGTGATGAATCCAAGCCCATTTGGATGTGTGTCCTCCCCACTTTAGGCTTTCAAACTGGTGTTCTTTGGCAAGAAGGGCCTTTACTGTGGATTCATACTAAATCTACAGGGTTGAGAACCTTGTCCCACTATCCATCCATGACGGCTGAGGTTGTGTTATTAGGCATTAAACAATCTATTACATCTTTTGCCAAGACACCTGACCGACTTATAGTCCCTTATACAAAAGAACAAATAGAGATATTGGCTACCACTACCTCAGAATGGGATATATTGGTTTGTGTCCTTTTTGGTACAATTGATAAGCATTTGCCCAAGAGTGAACTTTTAAGATTCGTAGTTCAGCAGCCTGTGGTGATCCAGTTCCCTTGGATCACCAGGAGGCAACCGTTGAGCAATGCCTAAACCATCTACACGGATGGGTCTAAGACTGGGAAGAGAGCCTACATGGTGCAAGGAGGCTCACCTGTAACTGTTGAGTGCCGTCCAAATGCTCCCCAAATAGTAGAATGCCAAGTAGTTTTAGAGGTTTTTAAATGTTTTCCTGAGTCTTTTAATTTGGTATCTGATTCATCATATGTGGTGAATGCTGTTAAAAATTTAGAAATTGTTTCCTATATTAAACCCTCTAATATGGTAGCCTCACTTTTAGCAGGAATAAGAGGTGAGATTTTGCATCTATCCAATCCCTTTTATATTACCCATATCCGAGCTCCCTCTTAGTTACCTGGTCTTATGGCAAAAGCCAATCAATGAACAAGTTGATCTGGCAATGCGCGCTTTTGTGGCATTGGACTCTTAAACACAAGCGTGAGAGTTTCATAGCTTATACCATGTTTCATCTGCTGTTTTAAGAACTAAATTTAAAATTTCTAGGGAGATAGCTAGGAATATTGTGAAAAGCTGTTCTGCTTGTGTGCAATTCTTGCCTGCTTAAAAAATAGGGGTTAATCCCAGAGGCATTTTTCCACTTGAAATGTGGCAGATGGATGTTACCCATGTTCCATCCTTTGGAAAGCTTCAGTATGTGCATGTCTCCATTGATACATGTTCTGGGGTAATGCACGCGACACCTCTTTCTGGGGAAAGGGTTCACAATGTCATTACCCACTGCCTTGAAGCTTGGGCCACTTGGGGCAAGCCCGATACACTGAAAACAGACAACAGTCCAGCCTATGCATCTAAGAGTTTTGCCTCATTTTGTCACAAAATGCAAGTGAAACATATCACAGGCCTGCCCTATAATCCACAAGTGCAAGGGATAATAGAGCGTGCACATCGTACTCTAAGGATCATCAACTCTAAGGATGATGCTGATATGAACACTCCTGACTGTCTTCCCCCTGATTCAGGCAGAAAAGATGATACTGTGGGGGATTAGTTGGACCTGGCCATTACCTATGCCAGTCCATGCTCAGTCCAGAGTTCTCCCTACGATATTTTCCACCATGTCGTGTGAATTGGATGTTCCTTGTACCCAGCCCCTTTCCATGGATTGGGCAGAATATAATGCTAGTAATATTAATTTGAATCAGTCACTTTGCTTTAGTCTTAAAGAGAATGATGACTGTATCTTTTTAGCCAGAAAAATCTTGACTTATTTGGTAAACCCCCTAAAGGACAATCAAGTTCCTGTGCATATGTTAACTGAGGCTTTGGGACAGATGGCTACTGGTTCTGCCTCTGGCACAGGATCAGAAGTTAATGGAAATTATGAGGGGAATGTTACCACCATGATCCTGACTCATGAAGGGATAGTTCCATTACATAACAAAAATAAGAACAGACAAAATATCACAAGACCTATAGTTGCTCCCTATTGTCAACCATTTATAAGTAGTTTTCCTACCTTCACTTCCTGCCAAGATAGAACTTGGGAAAATAAACAGCTTAGTCTGGGATTTGAATTCTCTCCTGGCTTGAGGCCCTATATGGGAAGTGTTGAGAAATCTGATAACACAATTTGGTTTACTGAAGGATGGCCATTCTTTTCCTGGGTATTGATTAATGAGGCAGGGGCCAGTGCGGATGTTTCTGCTCTTGTGAACTTGCAAGGATCCTTGGGTAAGGTTTATAATGTGTCAAATGTGGTGAAGTCAGGTAATGGAACAAGGATGAAATTGAAATTAACATCTTATAACAATGAGGTTAGCAATTGCACAGGGTCAGCAGCTTTGGTGTGTTTGAAGTCACCTTTTATGTTTCTCTTGACTAACTCTAGTAAAAACTGCACCGATTCAGGCAGTTGTTGGTTGGCAGAGTGTTGGAATGGATCAGTGGTGACTACAGCAGTATTTGTTAGAATGCCTACCTTTGTCCCCATGCCTGTGGAAGCTGACCTAAAGCAGTTCCCTAGGAGTCTGTTACGCCATAAGAGGGACTTTGGCCTTTACGGCCACTATTGTGGCTGCCATTGCCATTTCAGCAACTGCAGCAGTTACTGCAGGTGTAGCCATGGCCAGCCAAGTCAAGTCTGCCCAGGAAATTAATGATATTGTGGCTCAAACTTCGCAAATTTTAGAGGAGGAAGCACAGTTTAATTCCCATTTGCTGAGTGGTATCCTTGCCACCAACGAAAGAGTAAATTTACTAGAAGAGGTTATTGAAGATGTATATGGCCTAATAAAAGTGTGCTGTGTACAGAAATTAGGACATGTTTGTGTTACCCCTCTTGTTGTTTCAGATGCTTTGAATGAAAGTCGAAGAATTGGAAAATTTTTAAGTGGGAATTGGTCTAGGGAGGCCAAAAAGATGATCCTGAAGCAAAAGTTCCAGATCGCAGGTTTGAATGCTACAAGATTGGAGCCTGTTATACTTGGGGACTTTACATCTTGGCTCACTTCTGCCCTTTCCTTTTTCAAGGAGTGGGTGGGAGTGGGAATCTTTGCAGTCTGCTGTTTATTTGGGATTGTTTTTTGCCTCTGGCTGGTTTGCCATATTTGCATAAGAGCACATCATGAAAAGGTCCTACTCACTCAGGCACTCTTGGCTGTTGTTGCAGGGCACTCCCCTGCAGCCTGGCTCTCTGCCCTTAGTGACTTATAATGATTGCCCTTGCACAGAGAGGCTTTAGCTGCCATTGTACCTCTATAGGGAATCATTCTCCTCTGGGATGGCCTTTGCACCCTGCCACCCTCGCTGGCCTTGCACGCAGGAAGGCGTCTTGGGGATCCTGGCAGCAGGAAACCGACTTCGAGCGGTGGGCATATCATGAGGTGAACACCTGTATGGGCTATATCCTGTCTGTGCCATTAGAAAAACAAAAAGGGGGAGATGTAGGGCACGGTTGGCCCTTACACAACTTGCTGGAACATTGCATCATATTCCCCAGCTATTGCATCTGTGCCGCTTATGCTAATTAGGTGTCGAGTAGTGACCTATCTGACGTGATCCCTGATTTTGCTAATTTGGCACTCCTTACCACCTATCACCAGCTATATGCTAATGAGGCATTACTTTGGACCTATCACCAGCTATATGCTAATGAGGCATTACTTTGGACCTATCACCAGCTATATGCTAATGAGGCATTACTTAGGGCACCAATCATACGGCTACAAGCATCCCAGCTTCCCTATATAAGCAGGCTGCATTTCAGGCACAGGGTCTTCTTTTCATCATTCTCAACTGAGCTGTGCTCCATTAAAGTGTGATTTGAGAAGAATCATGCATGTGGTGACTCGTCATTCTACAGGCCAGAAAGTGGCTCGCCACATGTTACTATTTTTTCAGACATTCAATATTTAGTCCAAGCTACACAAGCATTGTCCTTTTCTAGAATAAAAGGTGATACTCTTAAGCCTAAAGCCAATATCATACTTCTAATACAAGATGTAGTAAACCAAAAAACAGAGCCAAGGTACTTGTCTCATATTAGTCCCATTCTAAATTATCAGGAATATTACTTAGAGAAATAAGATAATTTACATTATTTTACTATGGTTTGTTTGCTAGAATAAGCTAGAGCATTACACGAGCAGTTTACTTTATTCCCCCAAATTTTACATAAATTACTCCCAGAGTTGTCAATTTCTAAATGCAAACACCTAACCAAAACCTGTGCCACTTGTGCACTGCTGGCCTCCCTAGGGCCCTTACAGAAGGAGGGGTTTACCATGTAAGGTTTGATACTTAATGCTATATGACAGATGGATGTGACACAGTATACACCATTTGATAATTTGAGGTATGTGTATATAACAATTGACACTTGTCTAGGTTCTTGTTTGCACTAGCATTGCATGGAGCAAAAGCTTCCTAGGTAATAAAGGCAATTAAGTCAACCATGCTAGACATGGGAATACCATAGTTAATAGGCCTTTAAAACTGACAGTGGCTCTGTTTATGTGTCACAACAGTTTAGTAACTTCTTAGGCACCTAGAAGATACCGCATATAACAGCTATTCCTTACAACCCACAGGTCTAAGCCATTGTAGAAAGACTAATAGAAATCTTCAGGGGCTCTTGTCAAAAATAATATTATTACTATAAGCTAAGAGAGTTCTGGCAAAAGCTCTCTTTTACAATAATTTTCAACTAATAATTAGTGAAAGAAATACCAATGTTAGCCTGCAATTCCAGACACCAGATAATTTGTCTTACCCCCTATAGGGTATCCAATATTTTATTAGAGAGAAAACAATTGACACAATACAGAAATGGTACATGCTCTGATAAGTTGCTTAATTATTTTCATCTTGCTTTGAGAGCAAATCCATCAAGTACATGTAACCAGGATGCCAGTCATGTCTCTGGAAACTAATTTTCTGAATAAAGTATAGAATAATCTTAAAAAGCTGGTCTACCTCTCCTTGATTGTTGAACAGAGTGTTGCTTTTTAATTCTTCTGTTGTTGAAATGTCTCCTATAGCATATTTGCTAGCAAAGACCAGCAACCAAGGTGACTCTTCAGGTTTTAATTGCTCTTAGGTACCCAGAGCAAGACCCTGATAGAGAGAGGCAAGGCATGCTTGTTTTAGAGTCAAAAGGCTATTGCAAAAGCCCACCACCTCGACTGCTCTCCAGGTATGATGCTACTTCATGGTTGTTTCCAAAGATAAGAAAGAGCTTTGTTGTCAAGCCAACTAAAGACAGGGACAGTCAAAAATGTTTAGCCCACCTGAGGTGAGGTCAACAAGTCAGGGCAAAGCAATCTGGCTCCCACTGAGCATGTCTCATTAAGAAAAAGAAAAAGGTGCATATGCAGACTGTATGGGCTTCTAAGAGGCCTGGTGATCAGCCAGTACAAACTGACAATAACTAGTACCTTAAAACATGTGTTTCTATGTACTTCCAAGTAAGCCACCCTGGGACTGGAGCCCAGGGCCTTGCAGCGGATAGAGTTCAGATACAACATTCCTAGATAGCAAGAGACCACCACTCACAGCTGTAGACAACAGCAAATCAAAGCTCTTTCCCCTAGCTGGGAAAAAGTATGGGAAAAAAAGAATTTAAGATCTTCCCCTTCATAATAAAATTGGACTTGCTTCTTCCAACCTGTTCCTGGAGAGGCTGTCATGCCATCTTTTCCCTTCACCCAAGGAGATAAAAGCAAAACCTTGAGCATAGAGGAAATGCCAGACTAGGCACACTTAACAGCTATATATTAATATATCTTTTAATCCTCCTTAGAAAAGCTTCCTTTTTTCCCCAGTAAATGGTAATTAATACCACAGCTGTTTAAGCTTCAGAGAACTAAAAGATTTCAGAAGACTCTACTCTAAATGTGATATATTTGTGTTTTCTGTTTTTTCCCAATGTGTAGAAATTATAGAAGAGGAGAAAAGACATTCTAAGGCCGAACCATGATGCATGACTACAAGGAAATGGCATTTTTCTTTCAAGTGTTAAATTTGCACATAGAAACTCATAACATGCATAATATCTTTCTTCATAAGCTTAAATCAGAAAAATATCACAACAGGAAGTATGGATGTCTATAATAAACCCCTAGATAAACAGCTTTAGAAAACACATAGCTGCTTAAAAAAGGCAACTTGGGCATTTTTTAAGTGTGTGGCCCTGTTAGTTTTAATATACACATCAGTGGTCACACACCTAAGTGTATATAGGCAGCACTAATGGGACTAGTTAACTTAAAATAAAATGAGCACATGAAATTGGGTGAAGACAAAATTGTAGTATGCTCAAAAGTAGATCAATGAGGAGATTAATATGATCAAAATGCAATGTATAAAATTATAAGAATTATTAAAGATTTTTTTGAAAATCAAAATAAAATGAGTCTCTTTACATTAATTTAGGGAACTAAAGGTTTTGATATGCTGTTGTAAGATTTTTATTGATTTATGTTTTGGTTATTTCATACATGAACATCTTATTTTTTTATCTATTCATGTCAAGTCATACTTTTATCCTCTTATTCTTCTCCAACTTTCATCAATATTACCTTCCCTCTAAAAACCTCATCCTACTTCCTTACTGTGTTTATTTGTGTTTGCATTTGCAATATTATTCTAATATAATTCTGGGAGTTTGTAGGTTCTTTTCAGCTAAAGGAAAAATAAGGTTTGATCTAGGAAAGCTACCTAAAAAATTCCCGATGGAAACAAATGGCCCAAATAACCTGTTTCAGAGTACCTCCATTGCAGTTTCCTCTGAGTTCTGCCTCCAAAACAGATTTAAGGAGACTGGATGAGATAATTAAGCTTCACAGACTACTCCAATCAGAACTTGAGCACAATGCTAAATTTTCTTAGTGTCTCCATAAGATTATCAGCACTCTAAGTAAGCAGGAAGTAGTCTAGGAACCTATGACCACATTCTCAACTAATAAATTATGGATATTTGTATTTGTGGTTACAAAGATAATGGTCAAGTAAAAATATACAAAAAGATTAGATTTGGAATTATTGTCTTTTTATATAAAAGGGGAAATGTGGGATGCTATTGTATATTATAATGATTTGTTACTTATATTGGTTTAATCAAACAATGATTAGTCTGAAGATAGGAAGGAAGTTGAGTCAGGGCAACTAGAATAGGAGAATTCTAGAAAAAAGAAAAGCAGGGAAGGAGACACCTGCCAGACAGTTAAACAAGTTGAGAATTCTGCACTGAAAGAAAGCCACCAAGTCAAATGAATAAATTATGGGTTAATTTAAATCTAAGAACTAGTTAATAATAAGCCTGGACTACTGTCCCAGTATTTACTATAATATTAAGCTTCCAAGTCAATTAATTGAAAAAAGACTGATGGATATTTCAGAGTGCTGGTGGGATAGTACTTCTCGCTAGAGAATTAGGTTTAATCCTTTGAACTCCCAAAGATAGAATGAATAATGAAGCCTTTCTCTGAATTTGCCATTTGTTAATGGGCTGGATATTACTGATGTAATTATTGATTGTATATATTCTATATAGTAATTGTAATTATTTTATATAGTTTTTCTAATAGTATTTAAAGTCTTCCTTTTTATTTTTGACAAAAAAGGGGATATATAGTGGTACATTGTATATATAATAACATTTGACTGATCATCAGAGGACAGAGCCAGCCACAGATTTTGCCAGCACTCAGGAGACAGAGATTGTATGGTTCTCTGTAAATTCAAGGCAAAACAGAACTAGATGGTTGTGGCACAAACTTATATTCTTAGCATGAGGAAAGTAGGGGAAAAAAAGTAAGACAGCTGGGTAGAGAAAGATGATTTAGGAGTTGAGGACTTTGCCTGTGACTCTAGCCCTTTTGACGAAGTATTCAGAGAAATTTAGTCTGAAGATTCATGAGAAATATCTAAGGTAAAAATGGGTGTGTCTTGTTTTATCTTTCTGATCTTTCAGCTTTTTCTCAGTATCTGGCTCTAGGTTTTTATTATGTCCAAGCACAATTTGTGCAATAACTTTCTAAAGTGACTAAGACTCCAAGTTCAAAAATTGAGAAAATTTGAAAAATAACATCTACTAATTCAATTTATAAGTCTAATACAAATAAACTTTAGTAGATAATATTTATGTAAAATAAATATTGATTTTAAATTTATATATATTACAAAATAATAAAAATTGAAAAGCCAAAATTTACAAAGAAAATATTAAGATTTGTATGGACAGAAAAAAAATTTTACTATAAAACATAAATATGAGAACTGTCTTCTGCAACACAAATAAAATAGGATTAAATTTTATAATTGAGAATTATGTATTTTCTTTTGCATTCATTTAAAATACAAGAATCCAGAGATAAGTATGTGATCATCATGGATAATGATATAAGGAAAAGCTACACAGATATTAATATTTTTTTCACTGATTCATTAAAGAATCTTGAGACAATTTTGTTTTTGTGTAAGACAGTGAAAATAAAAAGTGGTTAAAAATGATGAATTGAGGTAGCATGGCTAGTATAGGAAGATGGAAACTACAAATGGATAAAAACGGCAAGATATTTATAACTTTGCAGTGATTAGAATTATTAGCATATATTCAAAATATTGTTGACTTCTCATACATGATAAATTGATAGTATAATTCATAAAATATAAGTATATTTTAATGCTTGAATCATATCTGACTGATGAAAAAATAGCTGAGATATAATTTTAAAAGTGTGTTAATTTATTTTACATATAATAAAAATACAAGTAAAGAAATACAAAATCTGTAAAGAATTTATTAATGTATCTAGTGATCAAATATTGACATATAAATATAAATTGCTTTTAAAAAAATTAAAATCAGCCATAAATATATCAAACATGCAATCAGAAGTCTAAAATAGTTAAGCAGATAAATATGTATATATATCAGATGAATATAAAGTTTTATGTAACTCATCCATATTAATGTTGCACAAAATATAAAACAATCAAAATGTACGATGAAATTTATGAAGTGTTTATATTCTACAAGTTCAAGATCAGATTGGGAATATGCAGTGATTTATTATTACTATTTAAGTGAATAAGAATCTAACATGCTATACTACAGATGTGTTAATTTTATAAATAAACAGCCAGAGTTAGGTGATAAAATTGTTTTTAAAACAGAATATTACTAAAAGTAATTTTAAAATATTTAAAAAAAATCACCCTATTAATATCACTATTACATTTACTTAATATCACAGTATCTGGTTTTATAAATGTTAGTGATTGTAACTTAGAAAGAAAATAGACTATATTGAAATTTTAAGGAGTTTGTACACAAAATGCATATTCAGAAAACAAATAATTGATGTGTCAACTATTCAAAGACTTTCAAAATTGCTTAGTAAAGGTACCACCCAACTGAAAGCACTGCACCAACAAAAGAGCCTTTGTTCAAATTTTGTGAGGTGAGACTGGTAATGAGTAAACTTGAGACATTCCTAAAGCATGGAGCATTCTGGAATACTTGTCTGAACTCATCAAAAGTATGAGGAGTAAAATCATTATCCCAAATTTTATACCCCTAAGACACTATTCATGCTTCCCTCTAAGATATTCTTCATGCTTTATTCATGAATAAAGTCTCATTTTTTTATCCATGTATCCCCTTATTCAAACTTCCTTCCCCCTCCAGACACCTCCTGGTCACTCTCTTTTCTATCCATCCACTCATCTCCTCCCCAGAAAGAGCAAGAGGTCCCAAGGTAGACTAGTTCAGCATCCTCTCCAGGCAAGTCCAATTTCCTCATCGTAATATCAACAATGGGTTAGGTGTTCCTTTGGAGGGAATGGGCTCCAAGGTACAGGTCCAAGTTGTTTCAGATCCCAATCTGTTCAATGGTTGTGATTTATAGCTTGAGTGTTCTCAAAAATAAAAAAAGGTAAACATTATATTAAAAAAAGAAACTTAATTACATGTATCCATAAGGTTTTCATATTCTTAATTTGGTAAAGTTAAAAACATAACTGAAATTAACATAATGAACAGTAAATTTGGAAATTACCTTACTTCATGTATGTTTGCATGGTTACATTCAGTGTACATGTGGTTGGTACATGTTCATTTAAGTGCATGTGTGTATGTACAGGTGCATTAATTCATGTAATGGCCAGAGCTCAGCACTATATTTCTTATGATTTGAAGGTCCATATAACTGGACTGCTAGCAAATCGATAACAAAAGCTTGTTAACCTCTTTTGGAAGACTTCTATGCCATATTTTTTGGGACAAAATCTCTCACCAAACCTCATGTATTTGAGGTTAGCTGACTGCTTTCTACTGTTTCTACTTTCTCAGTACTTGAAGTCTAGGTACCTTGCACTAATCTTGCTTTTATTTGTGATTTGGGGTTCCAAATTCTAATTCATATCTATGTAGAAATTGTTTCACTAACTGTGTAATTTCCCAGATTCACCAGAATTATGTTAAAGTAAGAATGCATAAACGAATATTTTGTACCTAGTAATATTATGCTTCTGCAAATTTTTTGGAATGAAAAATAAAAATTAAATTTTTTGTGTCTTTGAAATTACAATGTTCTGAAGATGGATTATTGTTTTTTTCAGGTTTCACTTGGACTCACAGATATCTTCCTGCATCTGCCTCCTGAGTGGAAGGGTTAAAGGAATGTGCCACTGGCTTAATATGTTATTACTATATTAGAATATAGTAATATTCTTTTATTCTATGTATTAGAATGTAGTAATAGTTTATAAATATCCCTTTATATGATTAAGGACTAAATTATCCAGTAAAAAAAATGGTTGTGTGCTTGACATTTTGCATGTCATTAGATGCAATGTATCTTAAAAGTATTTTTCATTTATTTAATGCATACAGTATTTTATGTTTATTGATATTTTTATTGCATTTTGTTTTTTATTATTATGAATAAAGAAGTCACATTTTCTATCCTTGTATATCCCTATTCAAGGTCCCTTCCCCCTCCCACCACATCAGGTCATTCTCTCTGCTCCACATCTCTCCATCCTCCCCATGGGCAGGCGGTCCCAAGGTCCCAACGTCCCAATATTGCTTAGTTCAGCCTCCACTCCTTGGAAATCCAGTTTTCTTCCTCCAACAAGACTGACTCAAGTGTTCCGCTAGGGGGAGTGGAATCCAAGGAGTCAGTCCAAGATGTTTCTGATCCCAAGCTGTTCAGTGTTTGTGGTTTGCAGCTTGGGCATGCTTTGCTTTTTTGTTTTTGTTTAGAGCCCACTAATGAGTGAGTACATCTACTGCTTATCTTTCTGGGTTTGTGATACCTCACTCAGGAGGATATTCTCCAGATCCATCCATTTGCCTGCAAATTTTAGGATATCATTTTTTCTTACTGCTGAGTAGTAGTCCATTGCGTAGATATACCACAGTTTGTTAATCCATTCTTCAGTTGAGGGGCATCTAGGTTGTTTCTAGGTTCTTGCTATTACAAATAATGCTGCTATGAACATAGTTGAACTAATGCCATTGGAGTGTGAGTGTGTGTCTTTAGGGTATACACCCAGAAGTGGTATTGCTGGGTCCTTGTGGATGCATACAGTATGTTATATCTATACTTGCAATTATTTAAACCAGTACTAATCACTATAAAAATTCTTTGTAATAATAAAATAATACTTCTCCTCTGTTTAACAGAAATATAAAACATATTAACGACCATTTTAAATAATTTGGAAAGACACTGTAGTTGAATATGCAATAAAATATAATATATATTCAATAGAGTGCATGTAAAAGTAAATATTGTGTTTCATTGTAACATATTAAGTTGGTCTCCTAGGGTGGCTTGTGTTTATAATCCAGCATTTGACAGGTGGAGGCAGAAAGACCTGTAACTGAATCACTTTTCCCATTCTTAAATTAATAAATGCTTAGTATTTATAGTCTTTATAAGACAATGACTCAAAAATAAAACCAACTATAAGCAAATGATTATTTGACTTTCTGTTCAACATTCATTGACATTAAATGCATAAATGCATTACATCAAATTAAATGTAAAACTTTCTTCATTGTTAACTCTGGCTAGATCATCATTTTCACATGTTACAGTCCATTATTAAAGTATTCTGGAAACAACACTTAGGTCAATTAGAAAATTTGGTATTTTACTACTAAGAAGTAGGTATAATTATTTATTTTATTTTGTTCTTCAGGATTTAAGTCAAGAAAAATAAATTGCATAAAATTTCTCTGCTCTGATATGCTTGTAAAGAATTTGGGTTTCATAATAGAGTAATAGAAAGTACTTCGTTAAAATATCATTCATCATCCTAAGCTTGTTTACAACTCCATTAAATATGTATTGTTATTTAAGTATACCCGAGTTTCCATGATTTATTATAATAAGAGTATATCTATTTTGTGTATGATTTTTCCCAATAAATTAACATATAATAGCACTATAACAAATGACAGAAGTTTTTATAGCTGGAAGCAAATTATCTTAAAGTCTTGAATGATGTTTACAAAGATCCTTCTTTGTCTATAAATTTCTTCTAAATATTTGAACATCTTTTAAAATAATAAAATAGGAACAAAAGTGGAGAATAGAGTAAATAACAATTTTAATAATATAGATAATTTATCAAAATGACATAGCATATGGCTGCATAATCACAGTGGTGCATGCATGCATGCATAATAATAACCCAGTCATGGATTAAATAAAAAATCATGTCAAAACCCACAAATATAATTAAGTAAATAATTACATAATGTTTACAGTCATTACTTTTATACACACACACCTTTTTTATAATAAATAGACATGCACAAATATATTGTTTAACAATCCCTTTTCAGCCATTCACCAGTGCAGTTTGTATGCATAAAAACCAGAAAGCATGGGCTGATATTAGACATGAGCAGTGTCAGTTATGAACAAGGTAGATAACAGAAAATAATTTGTGGAAAGTAAATTTAAAAATAACTTACTATTAAATTAAAAAATTAAAAATCACTACATCAGTTACACATGATTATTTAATACAAAGATACTATTTTTATTTTAATATCTGTATATATAAGTGATTAAATTGGTTATTTTATTTTTCGAGTCACTACATTTTTTTCTATAAACTGGAGCACTAAATACTAGTTCTGAGAGATGGCTTAGCAGTTAAGAAAATTTAGCACTTTTTCATAAGCCTTTTTTTGTTAATTTCCAGGATCAATATTAGGCACATTCCAGCCACCTGTAAATCCAGTTCCAGAAAATTCAATTTCTTCTTACAACCTTCACAAGCATTTTAATCTACATGAATATACTTATGTAAAGGCAAATGTAGGAATATTTTGAAAATAAACTTGTAGTGGAATTATGGTATATTGTAAATATTTGTCCCTCCTATTGGTTTAATAAAAAGCTGATGTAACTTATTAAATTAAGTCAGATTAAGTTTTAACTATTTTAACATTTATCTTATCTTACAGAGGAACTACCTAAACATTCTTTTTGTATCATATGATAGCTTCATTCACAAATTTGCTGTTTTATGACAAAAATAAAAATTTATAGGATGTACAAAACTATTATCAATTTTCATTAATGCTAAAACCTTTTTTTCTGTAATTTGATTTTAAGAGATTTTAAAATGTAACCTTTTAATGTTATTGTTTGAGAATTTCATATATATATAATCTGTTCTGTTCAATCTCATCTTTTAATTCCTCATCTCCACATGTAACTCTTACTGTTTTATCTCAATTGTATGTGTTACTGATTTAAAAACAATAATAAAATTGTTTTTAAAAGAAATTTATTTATTATCACTATACCATAGTTTGAATAACAGTTGTACATATTTAACGCATTGAAATCATGTTCTGTGCAATTGGAGAATAAATTTCAAAGCAGAAATCAACCACATATTTTTATTGAAATATTATGCTCTTAAGCAGTAAACCATACAAATTTCCATGCTGGAGAAAATAATTGGTAGGTTATAAATACAAAATTTGCTATAAAAAGTAATCACGAGGAAATCATTGTCTCCAATCAAGCATAATGCTTTACGGTCCTCAAAGATAGATGATAGTTACAATGAAAGACATCTGAGAGTTTTCTATTTTACCTAATTCTTCTATATGTCATGTTTAATTGGAATGCAGCTATAATGCAATTGCTGCCAGCTTCATGAAAGAAATATAAATTTATAATGTTAAATTAAAGGATTTGTGTGATAATGTCTAGCACTAGAATAAAACATAAACTATTTTGGCATATACCAGTGCAGCCTCGGCTGTCCTGTTCAAAGCATCTATCAGTAGGTGACATCATTCCTTACAGACAAAAACATGACCAAAGCACCAATTCTTCTATGGACTACTGAATTCTTATTTTATATTGTCCTAGCTAAGTTTTCCATTGCTGTTAAAAGATATCATGACTACAGCAACTCTTATTAAGTAAGGATTTAATTTTAATTGTGGCTTGCTTACAGGTTCAGAGGTTTAGTCTATTGTCATTATGGCAGGAGGCATGGCAGCACTCAGGCAGAGACTGCACTGGAGAGGTAGTTGCTTTCAACTTTTTCTCCAACCAGATAGAAAAGGCAGCAGGAGAGAAAGTAACATTGAGCATGGCCTGACCACTTAAAACAGCAAAGCCCACCCCCAGTGACAGACTTTTACAACAAGGCCACACCTCCTTATCTTGCCACTTTGTATGAGCGGGACATTTTTATTCAAACTACCACATACAATTTGATTTTGACTGAAATAATACTTCTGAATAAATGGGTTCAATTTATTTATTTCTTTTTTTTATTATTTCTTTTACCTTTAAGATTAATGTTGGGTAACTAGGCCCTAGGGTCCTCCTCAGGCCTGAGGGCCAGACACTCTAAACTGGTCTAAGTTGGTATGAGGACCATGTCACAGTAACACTCCTTTATAGTCAGTAACTTCACCACCAGTTGGCACTGATAAAAATGGTAATCCATGGGCATAATAAAACAAGTATCTAGGTGATATCTTGACCAGCACATCAGATCCACTTAGTGAAACAATACAAGTTTGCTCCCTATTGGGTCTTATGTTAGCATTTTCTGCGTCTCTAGCCTCCTCCAGGGTCCTATGGCTAAGCATGCATTGTCAGTATTCAGGAAAATACCTAGACATCGCTGGAATATGTGTCTGTATGCAAGAAGTCTATGACCAAGTGCTAAATCTCTTTATTAAAGGGAAGCCATTCCCCATTTCTACATTTCTCCCTCATCACACAAGGTTGAGGTCAAGTTTGTACCTTCTTCCTTCACCTTTTCCTGTCTCTTTTTCTCCTCTTTTTCTTCCTCCTTTCTCTTTCTTTCCTCCCCCTATTGCTTCCCATAATAAAACTATCATGAATGCTGCTGCCTACATGGTATGGTTCCAACTCACTGTGAATGTCACTCACAGTGTCTGCATGGCATGTTCCTTACCCTTGGTGGGGCATCTTGGCTCAAACTAGCCAAGGCTGACTGTTCAAATATACAACATCCTATGACCTCTTCAGCCACAGGTTACTGTCCTAGTTTATAGTATCAAATGTAAACCATGCTTGTGAAGAATGCCTTAAAATTAATCTCAAAACTATTTGTCTTACTCAAGATAGCAATGCATAGGCAGGCACATCATGTCCCTCTTGTCAGTGATTTAGCCAGCAGAGTCAATAGCTGAGAAGGAATGTTGCTAACAGTTCTTGACTGGCAACCTGTACTGCAGCACCTTGTGGCACTAGGAAAGCCATTGAGCTGGCGGTGGGGGGGTGGGGGGTGTTCCAGCTCAGTCTCAGCTTAATGTTTCCATGACTTGCATTTAAGACAAGTGCATGTGACATCTTCAAAATATGTTTTTATTCTCTAGTTCTGTCATACAACCAATAGCAGTAGCAGAAAGCATAGTTTGTTCCCTGGCCAACAACTCAGAGGAGTTAGAACACTCTTGACACTAAAGGTTTTATTCAATACATTTTAAATCTCACTCAAAATGTATTATTCAGTAAGACTTGGACTTCTGAGAGTACCCTTTCTTTGCCCATGCATAAAATTCTTTGAATTTAAATTCTGTAGCTACTGTTACAACCACCCATTTTATTCTCTTAATTAATCCCTTTCCAACAGGGCTGTAAGGAAAATAGAAGTACCAAAGGACCATTATATCTAGTTGTCTTACCTATTGCTTTCCAAATCTTCAAAACACCCAGAGAATAGCTTTATGTCTAAATAACTGAACCTCAAGAAATTGGACAAAACAAGGCAACATCCTGAAGCACCATCCAAAAATGAAGAGTAATAGACTCTTGTCATCTGTCCTGAGCAAATTGTCAGATGATCCCAGAAGTTCACAACAAAGATGATACTGAAGTCAAACATTAACAAGGGGCAATACAGTATGAAAAAGTTCCATCCTTTTGTACCTATTAATTTCTTCACAAACTTCATTGGGTACAAACCCTGATAGGAGATGTTAACTTAATTAGTTCCCTGTAGCCATCTATGAATTTTCCCATCATAGCTCCATAACTAATGAACTCAGTCGACCGCGTGTGATCTGCTCCTCCCTATTCAAGTCTTGCTAATGATACCAGAGCCACTTTTCCATCAGCAGGTACATACTGTCTAGTTTGTCAATAATTTAGCAAGCAGGATCTCTTCTCAATATTGTCTAGCTCTTCCCATGACCAAAAGGCCTTGATTGCTTAGGGAAACAATATACACAGTTGCCAGAGGATTTCACATCATGGAGTTTCTGAGATCTCAGATTAGAGTCTGATAGGCCAGCCCACCCTTTCCTTCCTTCTATCAGAGAGTATCAGTGGTCAATAGATCCAGTCTCTAAGTTCTCACATAGGCTAGTTGCTTTGAGGATTGTTATGCACAGAGGACAAATTTTACAAAGCTAGCTAGTTCTTCTTATGCAACTAATTATATCCACATCTATAAACATATGCCAAATATTCTTATGCTCAGAATCATGAGATTAAGATACCTTGACTCTAACCACCACAAAGAAAGGAAAATGACAACTAGCAAATATGTCCTTCGCCATTGTTGCAGAAATTCTTTCAATTTATCAATCACGAAACACTTATTCTACTTTATTTCTTCAAATAAAAATGAAAATAACTTGCCATCTCCATCATTCTACTTGTCTTCTGATCTTTCTCAGGGCTTATCGACATCACCATGGGTCATTATGCAAAAGAAAATAACAAAGCACACACTTAAGTAGAAATATTTTTGCATTTGATGCTATGTGTGGAGGTTACATCTTGGAATGTTATCTCCATGAAGCAGATGGGCAAATCTCACCATCTTAAAGTAAAAAGCAAGATGATAATTTCAAAGACCTGGCAGAAGTAAGATAACCATCCCTTATCCTTTCTCAGGAACAGAATCATGAATGGGAAGAGGGAGGATGAACTTGAAGGATAAGTGAAAACAATTTCCTGTTTGTATATCTGCCTGCAAGTATGATATCTGTGTATTACCTCAGAGCTATAACCACAAAAATGCAATTCACAGAGTACAGCATGAAGCAAGAATATCCGGGAAAAGATTATAAGTGGGAAACCTTCTAAATCATTTTAAGCAATAGCAAGAGAGAACCTGGAATCAACACCCAGGGAATTTCTAGGAATAAACAAGAAGGTCTTAAGACTGCTTATTAAGCATCTCAGTGTGAACATGTGCAGTAGATCTCAAAACTAAGAAAGAGAATTACAGCACTACAGCAGATAATCTTAAAACTCATTTTAGTGTCATTTTATAACATTTAGTTAACCATGAAAGTAATCACTGATTTTTTTTTGTTAAATTGTATAATATCTAGGTATGTTTATAGATGAAATTAAAATTTACAATATTAGAAGTTCTATATCAAAGGTACCTTCAGAATCTAAGTCCAGTACTTTAAATAATGTTTTTTAAATATGTTTGGCTATTATTCAAAGTAAAATTTCAATTGTATGTTTAAGTCTATTTTCATTGTGATATTATCTTAATGTCTTAGGAAATTAAATACTTCTGTCATCAAATTGATGGATGTGTCTTAAAATATTGTGTAACTCAACAAAAGCTCTGCATGTCAATGAAAGACTACTTACTGCTTATGATATGAATTAGCTTATTTAACATTTTGTCTGCTTACATGTTTTTATGCTTTTTCCAACATGAGTACTTTTGATATATGAACACTCAGTACCACTAGTTATTACAAATGCTATTAATATATTATCAATATTTTTTAACTTTAAATGATTTTTTGAGTATTTTCCATCATACATTCAGGTCCTGTTCATCTCCTTGTCCCCTGCAACTACCTTCTGCCTTTGCAATTTTCTCTACAAAATAAAACAATTTAAATAAAACCCCAAAACCAAGCAAATATTTCTTTACATCTTAAAATTATGAAATAAGAAAGACACAAAAATTCATTAAACATAAAATTTAAATTTTTGAGAAAGCCTGCCTTTTGTTATCCAAAATCAAATTTATGAACCAAAATAAAAGACTGAAAGACAATGAAATTTTTATCTTGTTTAATATGTCTACTAATATAATCCTTATTCACAATATCTATTAATACTTATTATAAGAAGTCAGTATAAGATATGTATAGATATCAAAATTAATGTATTTGGAATAAAATTTATGCCAATTTAAATACATATTGTTTTGATTTCACAGTCATTATTTAATATTAACTCCTAACATTTTGAGAGATATATCACTGCCTACATTTCTTTAAAATGATTTTAGTTCAGATAATAAATCATAATATTTGATGCATTTCTCCTCTAAAGAAAATAAATAATAATTAACAGACATTTGAATACATTTACATGAAATATTTACATTATGTGTTATGTTTAGAGATATAGAAAGTCTGAAGTTCAAAAGTTTAAATTTCCTGAGTTCATTTTTATTTTTTTGATTTAATATATACTGATGTGCAGAACATACATGTCTAATTTTCCTCCACATACATATGAAAATTTTAAATTAGGCACAAAATAGTTATTCTAGAACAAGGTACTGATTTAAGTTCCCAAATGCATTTTCTATAGCACGAAACAAAACAGAATGCAATAAAATGTTAAAGATAACTCACGACTTTCAGAGAAAAGTGGTGATATTGAAAAATTTTGTATTTATTCCTGTAGCTCTATAGTATAGCTTGAAGTCAGGGATGGTGATACCTCCTGAGGTTCTTTTGTTCCATAAAATTATTTTGGCAATCCTGGCTTTCCTGTTATCCCAAATGAAATTGAGCATTGTTCTTTCAAGGTCCAAAAAAACATTGTGTTGGGATTTTGATGGGCAGTGCATTGAATCTGTAGATTGCCTTTGGTAGAATTGCCATTTTTACTATGTTGATCCTACCAATCCAGGAACATGGGAGAGCTTTCCATTTTCTGATATCCTCTTCAATTGCTTTCTTCAGTGATTTAAAATTTTTGTCAAATAGGTCTGTTACTTCTTTGGTTATAGTTACTCCAAGGTATCTAATACTATTTGCAGCTATAATGAAAGGTAATGTTTCCCTTATTTCTTTTTCAGCTCTTCTATCTTTAGTGTATAGAAGGGCTACTGATTTCTTTGAGTTAATCTTGTATCCTGCTACATTGCTGAAGGATTTTATCAGTTGTAGCAGTTCCTTGGAAGAATTTTGTGGGTCACTTATGTATACAATCATATCATCTGCAAATAGAGATAGCTTCACTTCTTCTTTTCCAATTTGTATCCACTTAATTTCTTTTTGTTCCCTTATTGCTTTAGCTAAAACTTTGAGAACTATATTGAATAGATAAGGGGAGAGAGGACATCCTTGTCTAGTTCCTGACTTTAGTGGAATTGCTTTGAGTGTTTCTCCATTAAGTTTGATACTGGCTGTCTGCTTCTTGTAAATCGCCTTAATTATATTTAGGTATTCTCCCTGTATTCCTGATGTCTCCAGGGCTTTAATCATAAAGCAGTGTTGGATTTTGTCAAAGGCTTTTTAAGCATCTAAAGATATGATCATGTGGTTTTGGTCCTTTAGTTTGTTTATATGATTGATAACATTTACAGTTTTTCGTATGTTATACCAGCCCTGCATTTCTGGGATGAAGCCTACTTGGTCATGGTGGATGATATCTTTTGTACATTGTTGTATACGGTTTGCCAAAATTTTGTTGAGAACTTTCATATCAATATTCATGAGGGAAATTGGTCTGCAATTCTCCTTCTTTGTTGTGTCTTTGAGTGGCTTGGGTATTAGGGTGATTGTGGCCTCATAAAAGGAATTTGACTATATTCCTTCAGTTTCTGCTGTGTGAAATAGTTTGAGGAGTAACGGTAGTAATTCTTCTGAATGTCTGGTACAATTTGGCACTGAAAATATCTGGACCAGGGCTTTTATTTTTGGGAAGTTTTTAATGACAGCTTCAATTTCCTTAAGGGTTATAGGCCTGTTTAGGTAATTAATCTAATCTTAACTTAATTTTGGTAGATGGTACCTGTCCAGAAAGCTTTTCATTTCTTCTAGGTTTTCCATTTTTGTGGAATACAGATTTTCAAAATATGATCTGATAATTCTCTGTATTTCCTGGGGGTCTGTTGCTATGTCCCCCTTTTCGTTTCTGATTTTGTGGATTTGAACACTCTCTGTTTTTTGATTAGTTTGGCTACGGGCTTATCTATCTTGTTAACTTTTTCAAAGAACCAACTCTTAGATTCATTGATTCAATATATTTTTTGTTTGTTTGTTTGTTTCAATTGTATTGATTTCAGCTCTAAGTTTAATTATTTCCTGCCGTCTACTCCTTAGGTGAGTTTGCTTCTAATTGTTCTAAGGCTTTCAGCTGCGCTGTTAGGTCTCTAGTGTGGGATTTCTCTAGGTTTTTCATATAGGCATCTAGCGCTATGAATAGCTACATTAATAAAAACAGCCTGGTACTGGCATAAAAACAGACTTGTGGACCAATGGAATAGAATTGAGGATCTAGACATTAACCAAAAACCTATGAACACCTGATCTTTGACAAAGAGGCCCAAAACATTCAATGGAAAAATGATAGTATATTTAACAAATGGTGTTGGCATAGCTGGATTGAAGAGTGTAGAAAAATGCAAATAGATCCAAGCCTGTCACCCTGCACAAAATTCAAATCCAAGTGGATCAAAGACCTCAACATAAACCCAGCCACTTTGAACTAGATAGAAAAGAAAGTGGGAAATATATTTCTACAAATTGGCACAGATGACCACTTCCTAAATATAACACCAGTGGCACAGACACTAAGACCAACAATCAATAAGTGGGATCTCCTGAAGCTAGGAATCTTCTACAAAGCCAAGGACACTGTCGATAGCACAAAACGACAGCCTACAGAATGGGAAAAGATTTTCACCAACCTTACAAGTGATAGAGGACTAATCTCTAAGATATATAAAGACGTCAAGAATCTAGAGCCCAAAACCTTGAATAACCCAATCAGAAAATGGGGTACAGATCTAAAAAGGGAATTCTCAGCAGAGGAACTATGAATGGCTGAAAGGCACCTGAAAAAGTGCTCTTCATCTTTAGCCTTAAGAGAAATGCAAATCAAAACAATTTTGAGATACCACCTAACACCTGTTAAATTGGCTAAGATAAAAGGCACAGATGACTGCCTGTGTTGGAGAGGATCTGGAGCGGGGTAACACTCCTCCATTGTTGGTGGGAGTGTAAGCTTGTTCAGCCACTTTGGAATGCTATATGGCGGATTCTCAGAAAATTGAGAATTAATCTCCCCAAGGACCCAGCAATACCACTTCTGGGTGTATACTCTAAAGAGGCACATTCACACTCCAAAGGTATTAGCTCAACTATGTTCATAGCAGCATTATTTGTAATAGCAAGAACCTGGAAACAACCTAGATGTCCCTCAACTGAAGAATGGATTAACAAACTGTGGTACATCTACACAATGTAATACTACTCAACAGTAAGAAAAAATGATATTCTAAAATTTGCAGGCAAATGGATGGATTTGGAGAATATCCTTCTGAGTGAGGTATCACAATCCCAGAAATATAAGCAGGGGATGTACTCACTCACTAGTGGTCTCTAAACAAACAAACAAGAAAAAAAGCCAAGCATGCCCAAGCGGCAAACCACAACCACTGAACATATTGGGATCAGAAACACCCTGGACTGACCCTTCGGACACCACTCCAACTATAGGAACCCCTGACTCACTCTTGAGGGAGGTGGGACAAAACTGGATTTGGCCAGGAGTGGAGACTGATCCAAGCATTATTGGGTCAGTCGGACCATTGGACTGTCTGTTCCCTGTCCAGGGAGGGGATGGGGAGTTGCTGAGAAGAAAAATGACCTGATGTGGTGAGAGGGGGAAGGGAACTTGAATAAGGATATACAGGGATGGAAAAAAAATTAAGAGGGAAAGCTGAACATAGGGTAAATATATGTGTAGCAATCTTATTTGCATTATCACCCTTGATAAGTCATGCTTATGATTTTTATCTTCTTTATAGTTATTGTTAACTTTTCAGCATTTTAAATTCATTTTACTGTTTTTTTGATAAATTAAAAATAAATAAAGAAGAAAAAAAGAAAAATTATGTAAACTGAGATAGGATGTTGTTTACAAAATATACTTTAGAAATTGCTTCTAATCATTTTTAGATTTTTTTTTTTTATCTTTTTGCAGTAATGTGTACTTTAGTTTTCTGGTAATAATTTTTTTCTCCATGAATGTACGCTTATTCTTGATAATATAATTTCATTCCTTCTTTCAGGGAAGATAAAATTAAAAAACAAAAATAATGCAATAAAATGTGAACAAAAAGGAAGCGGAACATTGAACGAAGCAGAATGTTGAAAGAACTATCTGTTACAGTGTATTATTCACACAAACTTTCCTGCGGATGGTAAGAACTTTTTTCAGTACATCTTTGCTTTGCTTACTTACTTCACTAAGTGTTGAATGAATGCTCAGGCAGCCTTAGAAGCCTTTTCTCACCCTTGGATTATTTGAATCCTGCCCAGGTCAACAGAGGACCTGTGCCTCTCCTTCCTCTCCCTGTCATCGACTTGACTTGAACTTTGCTTGTCTGACTGCCACAATCTGTCTCTTAGCCTTCATGCTGTTTGTCTATCTCCATCCCTTTAGGTTTTGATTGGCTCAATATTGTTTATGGAGTACAGAAAGATATCAGCAGTTGCTTTGTTTCCCAATGATAAATATTTTTGTTTGATTTCACCTTCCTTGAGTGATTCTACTTTTCTTCCTAATCTCTTGAATTATATTAAGCTTCTACGATTTTATTAATTGTAAAGGGCTGTGCCTTGTTTTGAATAAGAGAGACAGAAAGCAGCAGTTGGATGGGTTTGTACACAGTGAGGGTCTTTAAGGAGATGATGGAGAAGAAAATATGATCCAAATATATTACAAAAAAGTTGATTAAAAATATTTTGGTAATCCAAAAATGAAATTATTTACACTTCCCTGAAGTAAACTGTGGTATAGCTAGAGTCAACTTACATATCTGACAGTTTAAATCTATGTGATGATATAAATTTCATTATTATCACTAACTGGGTTTTCTATGAAATGAACATCACTGAGATTAACTGATTAAGACCAACTGTGCATTGCAATAACTTGCTATGAAGGACAATAAGTATTCTCTGAAAATAAACAATGAGCTAATAAGGTTATACTCTTTCAGTTACATTTCTGTGTGTAATAAATTTTTGTTGAGTCTTGAAACAAATAGCTCTAAGGGCATTTTGCTTTTTAATAAAATCTGACAGACTGTGGTAAAATGGCAGAGGCCTGTAGTGAACATAAAATGTTTTGTTTTTCTTTCATTTTTTACATTGATATTGTTCTCCAGATCATAATTTTGATTAATATCTCAGGTTTACTGTTATTTTAATTCTAGAAAAAAATCCCTGAATACTTTTAATGTAGATTTATTAAAATTCTGTAAATTTTTATTTTCCTAAAAAATGTTTTTTTCTCTTCTTTCAAAGAATAATTTCTCTAGTACTTTGTGTTTTATGTTTTTTTTTATGTTGCTGTTTTCTCAAAAGTCAGTTACATTTCTGCCTTTGTTTTACTGAGTGAGCTCTTAAGCAACTATTTTTTGACTTCTTCATCATTTGTCTTTATTCTATTCAGTCTGAATATAGCAAACTAATAGCATATCTTCACAGTGTTCTATAAACATTTTAGAATTGGACTTCAGTATCTACAATTAATCATATAGGATATTCTATCATTAGGATGTCAATAATTATTTCCATTTAATTATTTCTTCTGTTATCCTTTTATGTATCTTACAGTATTGGAAATCTTGTTCCTCTATTTTATTAACATTATTTTTAAATACTTATTTTTTATTAGGACAGAGTTACACAATGTAAACGAGTTGATGTGATACTTGCTCAGCCTTCTAAGCACTGGGATAAAAGATCTGTATACAATGCCAGCTGTATCATGTAGTTTTGTTTTTTTCTCCCCTCCTTCTCTTTATATTTTTTGAGGTGAATGTTAGTATATAAACATCACTCTAGCTTGCCTCCTGGGAGTGGCCATGTGATTCCAACATTGCCATTTTGTGGCCACGCCTCCACCCACAGAGCAGGCTATCATGGGACACGCCTTGGGGTATGTCTAGAGGGTCACTTCCTAAAAAGAGACCCAACACGTGTCAAAGATCTTTTTTTTCTGCCCCTTCTTCTTCTTTGTCTCTTTTTCCTTTCTCTCCTCCCCCACCCATTCCCTGGATATCCAGACCTCAATAAACTCAACATGGCTCCCTTGAAGCGTGTCAGCGTGTTCCATCCTTCCTCGTGCAAAATACTAACAGTGAGAAATTTCTATTGATATCTCCCAATGTTATTATCTCTTTCATCAACCAATTCTAGTCGGATTCTTAATCCTTCAAAGACATTTTAATATCTTTTAGAGTATGAGTATTAATCAGTTGCTTAAAAAATATAAAGCACTGATATTTTCACATACAAAACATATAAATTTAATTGTTAATCTTCTTTCAGTTAAATAAACAAAGTCCAATTGATGTAATACATAGTGAGAGACTGGTTTTTACGAAGACTTTTCCCTCTGGCTATTCCTCAATAGTAAGGCTAAAATATTGTATAGGTTTTCATTTTAATTTAAGATTTATTATTAATTGATGACCCATAATTCCAAAATTTTGATTCTTTCTAATAAAAGTAAAATTCTCCTTTAAATGTTTCAGCCCTTATGTCCCCATCACTGAACAAAGCTTCTCAGATATACAGTTTCGAAGTATCTTCCCCCACTCAATGAACTTTCTCTTTAGACCTTAATTTTTTATTGTTGGCCTCAGCTCTCAACCTTTCTTTTATTTTTAAAGTGAAAAAAATATGTTCCCTGTGCTTCTGAGGTTGCAGCTACACAAAATCCTGTTCAGCCTATTATGCCTAATTTCTCATTTTTTTCTATTAATTCCTTAGTTGTAAGTATTCTATTAAAATCTGAATCATAAAATTCCAATTACTATTTTTACATGTCGAGGCATAAGACTCCATCTGTATTTTTGTATGTGAATATATTTCAAATTCAGAAACTTTTAATAAAGATGTTTTTCTCTCTCTTTTATATATAAAATATGTGACATAAAATACATTAAATGTATGGATATTTAAGATGCATATTAATATATATGTATAACTTATTGCATATATTTTAGAGGATAACAGTAGTAATGCTAAGATATTCACAAAAGTTGAACCAATCAATATTCTGTAATTGGTTTATGAGGGGCACACTTCATGGGGCACACTGAAAATTGGTTTATGTGGAAGGGAAAGACATTCACTTTAGTAGTCTAACCATAGGTAAGCTGCTCATGGTCATGTAAGTAACTTCCAGAGATCTGCATTAAACAAATTTAGTGAAACACACTGGGCATGTGCACACACACACACACATACACACACACACACACACACACATTATGTTGAAGTAGAACAGGGAGTATTTGAGTTTTAAGAGATGTAACTGTCAATAAAGGAATACAGTAAAGATAATAATAGAGAAGTAGAAAACATATTATTTTTATGTATAAAAATGCCATAATGAAACCCATATGGTGTCAGATCAATGAATGCTACAGGAATTATAAAAGATATAATCATTAGCAAAAGATATCAAAAAGAGGCTTTCAGCAGCTCAGAAAATTTTACCATGATTTGATAAATGTGTTGTTATAAAATTAACATTCTTCATATCAACGGAAACTATCCAGTCAAAAGGTGGCCTCCAGAAAGGGAGAATATCTCTGCTCACTATGCATTTCATAGCCTTCCATTGCAGACTCTATATTCTTCAACTTCTCTGGGATATATCACAGTCACATCTGTTTGTTTCTCTTGTTTTTTGCCAGCACTCACAGGGGCAGCATATAACTCATCATATATATGACCTAGAAATGTCTCCAATTGATTTCTTATATTTTTTTAAGCAAAATACCGATTGGTATTGGATGTGAATACTTATTACAAAGCTCTCCATGTTGTTTCATTCTTCCTTTTATCTATTTTATGAAGTTTCATGAAGTTCCAATGTTGTGGCTTCACATATGTTTTGAAATCAGCATTTGTGGTATATCCTCTTTCCCTCTAAGATTATTGGCCACCAGGTAGAGAGGTCATGTGGCAGAGACTGTGACAGATACTTTTGTACATGGTCCAATGAGCATAAATTAGTTAAATTTTCATGAGATACATTTTGGTGAATCAATTCAACTTTATTCCAGAGCTGGGGACAAACCCTAATTTGCATTAAGTGGAAAGTTCCTATCACAAGGTTACAGTGAGGTCCTATTTAAATGGCTAGAGCACTTGTCTAATGAACATGTGGATAATCAGAGAAAAAGCCTTTGCGGTAAGAGTCTCAAAGGTTATCACTGAGATAACTCAGGTATCCTGGGCCAAGAGAAAGACCAAATCCAGATAAAGTGAGGTTAAAAGCAGGAATCCTAGCTGGGGAGTGAGGAAGCTTCCATACTGAGATTAAAGAAAATTGGCTGGGTATAGCAGACTATAATCTCTACCAGTCAGCAATGTCTTTCAACAAGCATTGCAATGCCTCTGGCTTTGTTTCTTTTGCTTTAAATGTATTTGACTATTTGGCATGGGTGTGTATGTGTGTGTGTGTGTATGTGTGTCTGTGTGTCTGTGTATGGGTGTGTGAATTTGATTCATCACAAATTTTAATGCATTGTTTTGTTTCTTTGATGACTATCATTATTGTTTTGATGAGCTTAAGGTGAATCTATAGATAACTTTGGAAAGAATGGAGATATAGACTGTGGAAGCAAAAATTAGATCATGGTCCAGCTGGACACAGAAAGAGTTTTCCCTGATTCAAATGTTAGTAGTAGCTACTTATACACACAAATAAAGGTTGTCCCAAACAACATACTTCAATGTAGTTAAAATTTCATGAAGCTTTTATAGTGAAAAAAAAAAAAACAAAAAAATCACAGATTAAGGTACACTTATAATACATTAATGGAACACTGGATATATGTACTACAGCTATCCCACTATAGGCATTAAAATGATTTGATGACCTTCTGAACCACTATAGTGGTGAAAGGTAATGGACTGATTCAGTATTCCAAAATAATGTCTCTAGTTGTCAAAAAATGGATGTTAGGTCAAACACAGAGTATATAGTAGTGAATAATGACATTGTTAGTGTTTCTGTTTCTTTGAAGAGACACACTTACCACAGAAACACTTACAAGGAAATCATATCATTGCTATGTCTCACTTAAAATTGTGAAGTCTCAATTACAATTCAGAGACTCAGTCTATTGTTATCATAGTGGGACCTGGTGATATATAGCAGATATGGTGCAGAAGAAGTATCTGAGAGACCAAATATCTTGCAGGTAACAGAAAATGGTCTGTGTATTATACTGAGTGAAGCTTGAGCATATATGAGACCTCAAAAATGGCTTCCTTCTACCAACAAGGGCATTTCTACTCCAATAAAGCAGTATCTCCTAATAGTGCTACCTCCTTTAGGGGCCATTTTCTTTCAAACTACCACAAAGGGTTATTAACTAGACAGAAAAAAACATGAGATATTTTTGCTCTGGGCCTGCAACATTCCAACTCCCTACAATCACAAAGGTTCTAATTAATTAGTTGATGGTTTAAAGTCTTTAACACTGTTTTCTTCCAATCAATACCTATGAAATTTTGGTTCACAATATGTTGTCTCTTTAAGTTCTATCATGAGTCTTACTATAAAGATCTTTTTCTTCTTTGTTAAAAGCTTCTTTTTGGTATTTTCTTTTATTGCTAACATATATTTTTATTCCTAATAAATATTTTTATCAGAAAATTAAGTACTTATGTGAAGAGATGCTACCCATTTTTGTGAGTTTATATTATATCCTCTGCTTTTACTAATTGTATTAATTCTTTTAGCTTTGGGGGGATTTATGAGGCTCTATATATCAGCTCATGTTATTGTCCATTGGTGACAATTACACTCAACTTATAAAAATCAGATATTATTTTTTTTACTTCCAAGCTTGGATTGTCTAATATTTTCTTCACTATTTTAAACAAATGTGCAATAAATTAACTTGTCATCTTTGTCTCACTTGTCATTTTGATGTTCCAGAATTAACTTCCTCTTGTAAATGGCATATCAGATTTGTATTATTACAGCTTTATTTTATAATTAACACATAGGAGCCTTTTATTATTTATAACAAGGTGTATGAAAAGAAGAGGCTATCCATTTTATGACTTCTTGTTTGTTCTTCTCAGCTTTTGCTTCACATGTGATCCTTTCCAGTAAAGACCTTTCCAATGCTGTTCAGTTTGCTTTTATATCCTTGGGTGTCACTGAAAGGCCAAAGGCAGCAGAAGCTGGGTGCTAACCTTCCAACATGCAGATTAGGTTATAAAGATCGGAACCAGCTCTGATGATACAGTCCTTACTAGACCCTAGTTGTTTATGGAAAAGAGTAAAATATGGTTATGTTTTATAGCAATTGTTTTTAATATTGCCTTCTTCCTGTCAGAACTGTGAAGGATTCCTAGAAGGCAGACTGAGGAAAAACAAGGACTGAAAAGAGATTAGAACTTTCATACAATCTACATTAAACTAAGAGCAACTGGTTAAAATTATAGTGATGTAATATCGTAACAGCAGCAATAAGTCTGTCATGTTCACCTGGTCTTTAGAAATTGGGATTCTCTATATGCTTGTCTCTCTCTAGTATAGGTGGACTTTTTATCATGTGTCTTAAGTCCTATGATGGCTATAGGAAAGAATATTGATTTGCAATTTGATCATTCTTTTTATAAGGACAAAAACAATAACCTTGAAATATTATACACATAGTACAGGAAGACAAAAGGCCAACTGACATAATATATAGAGATCTTCGCTTAGATTATTAGTTCTGTTAGATTTGTCATTTGTTGATTCTGTGTCAGATTAAAAAACAGTTCTCTACAACACAAGCTCCCAATTTAATTTATACCTACTATATTGGATATCTCTTGGTTATAAGGTAATTTTCTGAACTCTGTATCAATCTACTCTTGATCACTGTGTGCTTTGGGAGTATGTTCTGGTATGTTGTAAATATTTGTCCCTCTTGCTAGTTTAATGAAAAGCCAATTGGCCAGAGGTAGACAGTAAATGTTGGTGGGGCTACCAGTCTATGAAAACTCTGGTACAGGAAGAGCAGAGCAGAGAAGACACAGAGAAGTCAGAGAAACACCAGCAGACACACAAGAAAGAATTTGAAATGCTACTCTGAGAAAAGGTACTGAGCTGCATAGCTAAACAAGATAAGAATCATGGGTTAGATTAATGGATTACCAAACTGTGGTACATCTACACAATGGAGTACTACCCAGCAGTAAGAAAAACTGATATCCTAAAATTTGCAGGCAAATGGATGGATTTGGAGAATATCCTCCTGAGTGAGGTATCACAAACTCAGAAAGAGAAGTAGGGGATGTACTCACTCATTAGTGGACTTAAAACAAAAAAGCAAAAAGCAAAGAGCAAAGCCACAACCACTGAAAAGCTTGCGATCTGAAACACCTGGGAGTAGCACCTTGGATCCCACTCCCTCTAGAGGAACACCTGACTCAGTCTTGATGTTGAGGTAAGGAAAGCGGATCTGCTGGGTGTGGATGCTGAATTAAGCTACTTTGAGAACTTGGGACTTCCTGCACTTGCTGGGGAGGAGATAAAATGATGTGGAGAAGAGAGAGTGACTAGAAGGGGAAGGGAGTTTGAACAAGGGTATACATGGATAAAAATGCATGGATAAATACACTTTATTCATAAGAAAAAAAGAGTAAAGAGTTAGCAAGTTATATGCCAGAGTCCTAGGTCAATTGGCATAAAATGAATGTAAGTGTCTGTGTGTTTCTGTGGTACTATGGTTCTGCAGGTTTGGACCACAGACCAGAGAGACCAAAAACTTATTCCTACAACTGTGTTTAGGAACTTTACTTGAAATAATTACCTTATTGATTTGGGTATTCAGACGTGTATGCGTGAAGCTTCTTCTGCTTTGCTATGCATAGGATTATATGTTTCACAATGACTCCAATCACAGCAAAATAAAATCAACTTTCACTGTGGCTTTTCTAAGAATTTACTGTCCTGGGTTCCCAACACACACAGGAGAAATTTAAGGTGATAAAATGGCAGTACAACAATTTTTTTTTCAGTAGTTTTGTTAGTTTTTCACAAAGTAGGTTTATACTGGAAATTGTACATAATTATGAAAATGAAATGTTTTACTCATTTATTTTGGCCTGTACTTTTGCTGGAGTCTACAGCAGAGAATGTTTGCCCCAGACTATATCTGATCACCTAGATGATAACTGACTGATCCCTAGTCAGTGTACTCCCCTCACTGCAGTCATAACTTCCTCAACTTCTCTTAGTTTGTCTGGTCTTTGAACTTTGTTAAAGCACACTTAGTAATTCTTTTACAAGAACGGTATAATTATGCTTAGAGCACATCTGGAAAATTATACACATGGTCCCATCAGTGTGCTTTATTAAGTTTTATATTTTGCTCAGAAAGGTAGTATTCACAAATTCTAAATTTAATGACACAAGCATAAATTTTTGGAACAAGGATAACAAAAATAAAGTACTGATCACTGTACGAAAAGTGAAGATATTCATAGAACTCAAAATATAGAAGGTAAGTATACTTAATTATTGCAGTGAAGTAATGTAAAACTTTAGGGCATATTCAGTTAAAAAGGAAAAATAACAATAAATCCTATTCAGAGTGATTGAATATATAATAATATTAAATGATAAAAAAATCTTTGTTGACTTGTAGAATTGCCATACTCTTTTAATTATGGAATTTCCAGTAATAAACAAGTAAAGTAACTTTTGGAAACATAGAGCTACCCTAATTTTTGTGATCATAATGGTTGTAGATCAACTTTAGTCACACTTTCAATACCAAAAGCTCATGAATTTTTAGCAGATAGATCAGAAAACAAAAATAATGATAATAATAATAGAAAAATAACATTAAGATAGTATATCTCTTATCCTCTAATTAATAGCCAACTATATTTTTTTTTATTTTACTTTGATGGCCTATTAATTTAAGAAGAGAAATGTTACAACCCTAATCATAATCCAGTAAAAGGTATGTCAAAAATAGAGAAATCTTATACATGCCTCTGAGGCTGGAAATGAGAAAGTTGAAACTCTGAGCCAGTCCCAATATCAGCAGAGCTCAGGAATGTTGTGCCTTGCTCCCAGGCACCAAAAACACCAGAATCTCTTTCCATCTTTTTCTATGTTCTTACAGGAGATGAAAGAAAAGACATTTGGAAGCAGTGATTACCATTGATCACTTTCAGAAAGCTTGAAGATGAGGGAGGTCTGGTAAATGAAGGGCAAGCAATATGCATTTCAAAAGCCTAGCATGACATAGGTTGTTTTGCCTTAAAGCATAAATGAAGATCAAAGGACTAAAATATTTAGTGGCAGGTATTTGATAGATTCCTGTTTTTTGAAACATGTGTCTTATGATAAACTAATAATAGAAGACTTCAGGCTTGAAAACTCAAAGGAACTAGGCTGTTTGTCTCAGCTATAACCTGGTTTGATGAAATTATTTGGGCTTTTTAGTAAGCTTTAGGGTTTGAGAGGTAGAAAAAAAAATGCTAATAGATTGACCTGTTCTAAAGTTAGTTTCATTTTGGTTCTTTATTTTGTGTGGGTGCCAGTACTATAACACCTTGGGTAATAAGATCAAAGAGATAAAAGAAAAAAAGTACTTTTATTAAAGTGAACATCAAAATCATGGCCACTTTTTCAACAGTCAGTAAGTTCACTACTGACAGATTTATAAAACTAAGTATCTTTTCTATGGATCAGATAATATGATTTTTGTAGCCTCAGCTTCTAAAGTGTATTTTCTTAACAAGGATAATAGTTACTGCTTTGAATACTTGGTTTTCCTGGGCAGTACAATAAAAACCTAAACTTACAGAAGACTTTCCTTTTTTCCCATGGTTTGCTTCTTATATAAATTACTATCTAACTTAAAATGAGACTATTTCAAGGAATTTTACTTTTTTTTAAGGTCATTCCTATTTGTAGATGAGCTTCATTAGAGAAAACAAATCTTATTGTGAGAGGAATTTAAGAAGAGGTCAATGTACATTGCTTCAAATGCATTGAGACATGGCTAAGAAAAACAAGGCCAGGAGCCTGTTCTATTCAAATCTCTCCTGTCTCCCTTACTTTCTTTTTCCCACAGATGTTTACCTGTCTATGCATGAGCACTGTGTATCCTTTTTGAAGTTTATTTCCATGTAACATCTGTGAGGATTTTGGCTTTAGGTCTTACTTCAAAGCTTTTGTGCTTAATGATAGTGCAAACAGATGATACAACACCCACAGAACACCCTGCCAGAAAGGTCTCTCCATGTGACTTGGTTTTTGATGTTTAGATGCAGCATAAATTTTCAAAAAGGAAAAAAAATGGTATGTTAGCTTCCTGATAGGACAGAAGCAACCAAGATGATAAAGTAAAAGATGTTCAGCACAGCTAAACTTAATTGTTTAGGAGCAAAAAAAAAAAAAAAAAAAAAAAAAAAAAAAAAAAAAAAAAAAAAAAAAAAAAAAAAAAAAAAAAAAAAAAAAAAAAAAAAAAAAAAAAAAAAAAAAATTAATCAAAATAGGGCACTGAGTATTATGTGGTAATTTTCTTGTATGAAGATTAAACTACAGCTGATGTGGTAGTCAAATTCACAGGTTTACAGCACTATTTTGTGAAATTTCTAGTGACTTAAAGTTAGTCCTATAACTTCATATATTTAGCAACATTAGTCTTCTTAAAAATCTTTGAGCTAAAAGCTTACTTCATTTATAATAAACAGAGCTGAGTCTGGCTGGCATTTGAAGAAATTATGTAACTTTTTCCACACAATATATCAATAAAAGCTAAAATGAAAAAAATAAAACTCAAACTAACTGACCAAAAAACATGAATCTCCATTGAAGTTGAATTGCTTTAAGAATATTCCTGTTATAATTGCAGTTTCCCATATTTATATCTAGTTCACATAAATGCATATAATTAAGTAGGAAATACCAACTAAGGACATGTTTACTTTTACTTAATTCATAGGCACACAGATAGACATATCAAATAAGAACTTTTCAATTTGTACTGGATATATAGGATGATTCTTAAATTTTCCTAAAAATAAGAGCTTTTTAATATTAATCATGCGAAGTACTGTACTTTTTAAACAAAATGATGAGAAGTTAAGAGTCTTTACATTTTATAGAAGCAAAACACTTAGTTATTTCTAATAACATAATTTTAATTTATTTTAATTAATAACATTATTAGAAAACCAAATTTATGAAGGGCCTAAGTTCTTGCAGTCATACTCACTTTAGGCCACCAATTCCTAAAAAAATCACATATATAGAGAGTTATGATTAAGTATGAAAACTGAGCCTTAGCTTATGCTAGTTCCCAACTAGCTCTTAAAACTTAAATTAACCCTTTTGTATTAAACTATATTATTCTATATGGATAGTTACCTCTCCTCCATACAGTACGTCCAATTTCCCTTTACTTCTGGCAAATTTCAGATTCTCAGATTCTTCTCTGAGTTTCTTTTCCCAGTAGGCAGTCCTGACTATTCTTTTCTACCTAGCTATTGGCTATTCAGCTTTTAATGAAAGAAAAAAGCTCTATTGCCCTATGTTGTGGAAAAAATATGAGGAAATACAAATTTGGAAGTAGTTGTTTATAGGATCAATAAAATTATTTACTGTTGCAAGGGTAATGTAAGCCATCTATTTGCTTTAAGGGAATGGTTTCAATAAACACATAAAAAACAGAAAACCTTTTTAGATTCTTTACAAGATTATCTAATTTATTTCAGTAATAACAGCACAAATTTACATTTTAACTTAAACCTTTATTTGTGTGTGTGTGTGTGTGTGTGCATCTGTGTGTGTGTTTGGTTTGTATGGCAACAGAGCAGAGAAAAGAGCATCATAACCCCTCGATGTAATCTACCTGATTTGAGTGCTTGGAATCAGATGTCAGTCCTCAGAAACAATTGATAGTTGAGCTAACTTTTCAGCTCTCTCTCTCCCTCTCTCTCTCTCCCTCTCTCTCTCTCTCTCTCTCTCTCTCTCTCTCTCTCTCTCTCTCTCCATATATATATGTATACATATATATATCTGTCTCTGTCTCTCTCTGTATGTAAGTATGTATGTAAATGAGTATTTCTGTCTATTTATATAAGTATGAATGCCTATATTCCATGCACTTTCATGCACTATGTCAGGAGACATTTAAAAGACTCAATTCAGTTCTTCCATCATTGGAATATGAGATTTGAACTCAAATTGACAGGCTTGGTGGTATCATCATTACATGTTAAACCAGATTTCTCCTAAAGTTTTAGGAGCAAATATTGTCTCAAATAATGTTTCTCCTTAATTATCAATTTGTGACAATTAAGCATAGCAGCATATCTACAACCATAATCAAATACAAACTTTGCTAGAAATAAGAAAGAGCAATACATAAAATTTCAACATATAAAATTTACTTAATAATGAGTAAATTTATTTATATATACAATGATTATAATGGCAGACTAAAAGAAAAGCATATATGCCTTGAGAATATTAGCTATGTGTGCACATCTACAATATATATGGTTGCCGTTTTGTATTCATGTGAATTGAATTTTTGTATGGATGATTCAATTTGTCAGAGGGCATTTTCTTCACCAGGACACAGTCATTTCTCTCTGGTGCAGTACTGAGAAACAAGAGCAGAGGGGCACCTACCCAGGGAAATTCTGCTACTAGTCAACTAGCCATGGAGACTGGTTCACAGGGTACACAAAGAAAGATAAATGGAATTCTTGCAATAAACGGACAGTGAAACTGCATACATACCAGACTTTAGTGTTTCAAGAAAGAAAAAGCCTTGGCTTCATCTGCAATTTTATCTATAAATGTCAAACATACTTTTACTAAATATTGCGAAATCTTTCAATAATATCTGATTTTAAGCTATTTTTATTATACATTTTGTAAATAGCATAATTTGATTTGGTGTTGATGACACCAGGTAAAATTTTCGTAAGTATTTTTAAATAAATTATATGATTTAAAGAATGATTTTGTTGTTTGAGGTAATTAATTATTCATATATTGAAGCAAAACTATGGTTAGTAATTAAGGAGAAATAAATTATATCAAAATGTTATGTCTACCAAACTTTTCATCATCAACGAAGTTATTGCTAATATGATGTTTCACTAGATTGAGGAATATATGCAGAAAAGAAAAACTAACTCAAAGCTTATCTTGCTATATATCAAAAATATTTTTAAAATAAAACAAAAGTACTTAGTTTGGTATGCTAATGGGTCTCCATGTTATTTTTTAATTAGATAATTGGATCTCATATGGAAATCTTCAGATATTCTTAAAAATTTCATTCTTTGTGCAAGTAATAATTATGTCCTACAGATTTTCACACAATAAATATAGTCCAGAAGAGTTACCGATGAAATTTATGTATTAAATCTTTAGCAATATGATCCAAATCATGATGTTCTCAATGTTTCTTTTTACTATTATCTTAAGAAAAGTATTAAAAAGAGGTCTTAAGAAAGCATTTTGTGCCCTAGAGAAACATGGACTACTAACAAAGGAGATGGTAACTAAAGTTTACTTACTCTTCACTATTAAACTCATGAATTTTTGCCTTTAGAGATAAATTCCCACAATAGAATTTACTAAGAAATATTGATGTTTTTCCAAGAACACAATTCAAATTAGATCTGTTATTTTTTTAATTATTATTTGAGACATATATCACAGGTATTGTTTTTAGTGACTAGAAATAAAATGGAAAATATATATTTTTAGTCAGCTTGAACACAGTAACAGTAAACTCTGAGCCACTAATAATTTGTCAGTTTCAAATCAGTAAAGAAATCAGAGCTCTTCCACTCATTTAACCAAGACCTAACTCAGATGTGAATTCTCTGCTTCATTTTCTCTGTGTCTTCTCCCATTTCAGTCTGTCTTGTGTAAGCCTGTCTGAAGATGTGCCTGCCCAAATATTATCCTATTAATGTGTCCCTATGCCTCTGTCTTAGTCTATTCTCTCTCTCTCTCTCTCTCTCTCTCTCTCTCTCTCTCTCTCTCTCTCCCCCTCCCCCCCCCCTCTCTCTCTCTCTCTCTCTCTCCCTGTGCGTGAGTGTGTGTGTGTATGCTTGTGTGCCTGTCCCTAACAAAGAGCTTAGCTCTCTCTTTAATTGAACAGTACAGTAAGGTGAAACAGTGAGAGACACATATCTAAGATTATGACGTGTTATCTGTTTTACTTAGTATAATGATTAAAATGACAATCCCATTTCTGCATACTCAGACTAGATGACTTATGAATTTAACCACTCTGCAATAAAAACCATATTTACTACAATAAGAAAAATCTATTATTACATAAATTCTATTTGGTATTATTAATAAAAGTCTGCAGCCAGATATTAGGCAAATGCCGAAATATTGGAGAGACAGAGAAATGAACCACAGCCACTTCTTCTGGCTGCTCCTCAGTCCGAAAAAAGTAGATAATGTCTTCATTACTCTTGTGACTCAATCTCTCTGTCCTCAGCTGAAAGGAATGTAGGTGAAGGAAGAGCTTCTATATTTTCCTGCCTCATCTTTCTTTCTCTGCCATGCTTTCTTAATTCCTGTTTCAACCTTCCTAGTGCTAGGATTAAAGATGTGTGCCATCATTGCCTGGCTCTGTGTAGGTTTGAACTCACAAAGATCCAGAGGATCTCTGCCCAGTCAGTGCTGAAATTACAAGCATAGTCACCACTGTCTAATCTTCATGGCATGACTTTGTGGGTGATTCTGTCCACTGATATTTTAGGCTATTTTTATTAAATATACTATATATGATTGCAAATTATATTTGAATTGCATAGAAAAATATTGGAAAAATGAATGTAACAAGTAGGTAGATTTATTTTCATCTTTAGAGGCTTTAGTATAAGAAAATCAAAGTACTTAATATTTCTTAGTACTAAAACAAATTCATTTTTAGTAAAGTCTCATTTTTTATTCATCCATTCCTTTGTTTAAACTCCCTTCCCCCTCTTGCTCCTCGCAGTCACTCTCTCTACTGCACATCTCCTTGTCTCCTCCCCAGCAAGGGCAGGTGGTCCCAAGGTCCCAAGGTGGCTTAGTTCAACACCCACTCCAGGCAGATCTGCTTTCCTCACCTCAACATTAAGACTGGGTCGGTCAGGGGTTCCTCTGGAGGGAGTGGGTCCAAGGTGCCTGTCCCAGGTCTTTCAGATCCCAAGCTGTTCAGTGGTTGTGGTTTGCAGCTTGGGAATGCTTTGCTTTTTGTTTAAAGTCCACTAATGAGTGAATACATCCCCTGCTTATTTTTCTGGGTTTGTGATACCTCGCTCAGAGGAAATTCTCTGAATCCTTCCATTTGCCCATGAATTTTAGAATATCATTTTTTCTCACTACTGAGTAGTACTTCATTGTGTATTATGTACCATAGTTTGTTAGTCCACTCTTCAGTTGAGGAGCATCTAGGTTGTTTCCAGGTTCTGGCTATTACGAATAATGCTGCTATGAACATAGTTGAGTTTATGCCTTTGGAGTACGAATGTGCGTCTTTAGGGTACATGCCCAAAAGTGGTATTGCTGGATTCTTGGGGAGATGGATTCCCAGTTTTCTGAGAAACCACCATATTGCATTCCAGAGTGGCTGGATAAGCTTACACTCCCACCAGCAATGGAGGAGTGTTCCCCTTGCTCCACAACCTCTCCAGCATAGGCTGTCATTTGTGTCTTATATCTTAGCCAATCTGACAGGTGTAAGGTGGTATCTCAAAGTTGTTTTGATTTGCATTTCTCTGACGGCTAAAGTGGTTGAGCACTTTTTAAAGTGCCTCTCAGACACTTGCAATTCTTCTACTGAGAATTACGTTTTTAGTTCTGAACCTCATTTTTTAACTGGCTTATTCAAATGTTAGGGCTCTAGTTTCTTGAGTTCCCTATATATTTTAGAAAGCAGTCCTTTGTCACTTGTAGGGGTGGTGAAAACCTTTTCGTATTCTGTAGGCTGTCGTTTTGTCTTATTGACTGTGTCTTTGGCTTTACAGAAGCTTCCCAGTTTCAGAAGGTTCCACTTATTGATTGTTGTTCTTAGCGTCTGTGCTACTGGTGTTATATTTAGTAAGTGGTCACATATGCCAATGCATTGGAGGGTATTTCCCACTTTCTTTTCTATCAAGTTTAATGTGGTTGAATTCATGTTGAAGTCTTTGATCTACTTGTACATGAGTTTTGTGCAGGGTGATAGACTTGGATCTATTTGTATTTTTCTACACACTACCATCCAGCCCTGCCAGTACCATTTGTTAAACATATTTTCTTTTTTCCATTGAAAATTTTGGGCCTTTTTCTCAAAGATCAGGTGTTCATAGATTTTTGGGTTAATGTCAGAATCTTCAAATTGATTCCATTGATCTATGAGTCTGTTGTTAAAACAAATTCTTATACATTTACATAAAAATATTATAGCTTCTTAAATCTGACAAGATCTAATTCTTCAGAATTCACATTGAGTACACACATTATATAGTATTTTTTTTTTTTGTGAATTTAGGTCTTTTAGAACCGAGTAAATATCTCCTATTCTTTTAAGTTCTTGATTCTTAGATTTATGTATTTCTTTTACTAATAGACTCACTTCTGAAGATATTTTTGTTACTGAATATAATACTCTTTGTAGAAGAGCAGAATACTTTTGTTTGAAACCTCTTACATTTTTTTAGGCTATTCTACTGTCATCTTGGCTGTCTCTTGAAGGTTAGCAGGAATTGAGACTATGGACTTGCATCTCTGCCAACAGCCACTCTGCCCCTGTTGTAAAACTGCTTCTACCTTCTATCTTCATGCTGTGAGCTATTTGACCAGGTCACCCTGCTATTCTCAATGAAATGGATTCCCACTATGCTCTCTGAAAGGTCCTGATATTTTAAATCATTTTGGACTATGTTATATCAGATGGAAGAAAAGTTTACTTATCCTGAAAGAAAATGTTAAAAATATTGTTGTCTTATGTGAATAAACAGTCTTTCTGAACTATTATTTTATGATAAAAATAAAGCAATATTATGTGGTATAAAGGAATAAAAAGCCCACTCCAACATCTGTCACAAAAAGAATGTTAGCGCAAACAATTTTTGTAACTAATATTACTTTAGAACCATCTCCTAAATGTCACTTTGTTTATGCAAATAAATACTCAAAATTTAAGTTGTATTAGAATAAAAATAATCATCTCTTAAGTTTTGAGACAAGCTAGAATGAAGTATATCTTCAACTTTCCCCACTCTTATTGGGTGTGATTTTAATAAAATTCTAACTTTTATTATGAGTCAGCAGTATTAGAGATTTCATTAAGTTTTCACCATTGTTGAACTGTTCTCTCATAACAAAAGAATTAATCACAGCCTGCTAACCTTCATGTGGTAATATATGATATATTTAATAAAATTTGTCTGGAATATGAGAGGAAAGATTCATCCACAGCCAAGCCATAAAGGTCAGGAAGTCATGACCCATACCATTAATCCCTTTACTCAAGACAGAGATCCAATTTGATCTCTATGAGGCAGGCAGTGGTGGTGCAATGCAGTTAGTTCCAGCACTTGGGAAGCAGAGGCAGGATGATCTCTATGAGTTCAAGGCCAACATGGTCTACAAAACTAGTTTCAGAAAAGAAATAGGATTGTTACACAAGAAAACCCTGTCTCAAAAATAAAAATAAAAAAGACTGGAAGAGATGTCTCTGTCCTCTGATATTCCTAACTAATTATATTAAATGTGCAATATATCACCATACTTCCAAATGTATGAATAGCAATCACACAATTCATAGTATGATCAGACATCATTTGTGTAAACAGTTTTCCAAGTGTTTCCAAAGATAAAAATGATTTGACAATACTTCAGAGTATTAACTCATTAATATTGCATTAGTGGTAGATGTATGTGTGCAGTTTGTTTTCTCAGCCTACAATTGAGAAATTAACCTTAATTTGGGTGAATATTGAGAAAGTAGTTAATATATACTCATACCTTACTACAAAAGCCTCATTTTCTATGCGGCTTTGATTTCTGTTGCTCTGATAAACACATAACAAAACCAACTTGAATATTACAGAATTTTTTGCTGTAAATACTCTAATCACAATTTATCATGGAGGAAAACCAAAGCAGAAATGCATGGCTGAATCACAAGTAGAGACTATGGAGAAATGATACTATTTTGCTTCTTGTGGCTTGTATTCAGAAGTATCTGCCCAGTTATGGGACATTCCTTAGTGAGTAGGCCATTTTCTATCAATCATTAAGTGACAATAATGGAAATTACTCGACAAACTTGCTTACAGAACAATTGATGGAGGTGATATCCTGACTAAGATCACTTTTACTAGACGACTCTGCTTTGTGTCAAGTTGACAAACACTAAGAAACAAAATTGAAAAACTAAAATTTCTTTAATATGTCTCAGTCTTAAATTTTTAGTAGCTAATCAAATATAATATTTCATTAAAATTTTATCCTTCACAATCTTTGTAGTACAGCTACTATTTCTTTTGGTTTAAGCAACAGAATAAATTAGTTTTCCACAAATACATTGTACATCTAAGGATGTCATGTTCAATTAACCACCAATAAAGTTCTTACTGAGTTGATGCTTGGGGCTACTTGCCAGACTGAAATATTTACTACACCATCTGTGGCTAAACATTTCATTATTGCTCTTGGTTAAAGACTGCCACATAGAACTGTAATGTTTCAAAGTTCTTTCAAGTCCAGTATTTTCAGTAATCAAGCTGAGAAGTTCTGCAACAGCATTTCTTCCCTCAAGCATTGCACCAGAAAGTCATCTTTGAACACTTTGGTGATATAGTTGCCTTTCATACCAGGACATTGTGTGTCTTTGATGGATCACATGTCCTCTGGTCCATCCTAAGGAACCCCATCATCCTTTGTGCCTTGTGGCTGCACATATTAAATCCACTCTAGCAAGTCCACTTTTCTGAACTCTTTAATCCCTTTATCCATCATCTGACAAGGCAATTTCATGCATCTTGATGGTGCTCAGCTTAGCCACTGGTGTACTGTGGTGCTGGGAGCTATCTTATTAGTTTGTGAGTTATGCTGCTTCGTTAAATCATTTTTCTCCAGAGAACTTTGGGTAAATAAATTATTTTTTTTTATAATTTTATATTTTACTCTTTGATCAGTAAACTATCTACTCTAAATTCTATTTGTACCTCTCAAACTATTGCTGGCCTGTGTCATACTCTTTTGTAGTCTTTGATTGATTGAAACTCTTGTTTATCAAGACCAGTATGTTTCAAAGTTTAACTTTTTTACTTAAATCATTGTATCTGCTAAGGGGTCAAAAAGAAGATTGCTGAATTTTATGTTGCCTTTGAGCTTTATTTACCCAAACATTTATGCTAGAGAAGAGGAGGATATTCTTACAAAATTTGGCTTTCAAAAGAATTATAGCAAACAAAACCTATGAAGAAAAAAAATCTATATTAGAGTTCAGTATTTTTTGATGGAAGTCCTACCAGATATTTCAAGCATGTTCTTTAAGGAAATGTTCTTTAATTCTCTTTTAGTTAAACAATGAAACCAATCGTCAACTTTAGAAAGTTTGGTGTTTTCTATATTCCTAAAAATAGACATGTGAGAATCTTGTCCAGTAGTGCAAGAAGGGCCTTTGAAGTTCAAAAATCCTTTTAAGAATTATCCATTATGTTTCTTCTCATACCATTACCTTCTTGAGAAATTCAATATAAAAAGTTTTTGAAATATTGGATCAGGGTCAGAGAAACTATTGAAAGAGGTTGCAATAGTTGTCTTGATGCTAAACCCACTTTTGACCTAAAGTGCAAAGGTAACGGTTTCTTTCTTTTCTTCAAATGCCTATGAGATCATTTCTAAGAGGCAAATAAAAAATACATACGATCACACACACAAGAGAGAGAGACTCACATTAACACAAATACAAATACACACAAAACTATGCATTCAAAACCACAAACACATACTGTAAAAGTTCTTATATATTTCTTGTTTAAATTTTGCTTTGTGGAACAATCCATAGCTTGAACATTGTATTATGTTTATTGAATTTTTATTCAGTGACATCTTTGAATTATCTCTTCTGAATTTGTTTATGGTATTTTTATTCTCTGTTAACTCATGCAACTTGTATGATCTATTTAGGTAACTTTTATTTAATTTGCTATTTCTTATTTAACAGATTTGTCTTTACTGTCAGAATCATTGTTATTTAATTATTTTTATTATGTCTGTTTATACTGTATAGCTCATTGTAGAATTTTAAAAACATTTTGTATCAGTAATATACTCTGTGTTTATCCCAGCAATTGCTATTTATTTCCTGAGTGCTTAAGCACATTTAGAATTCTAGCTTTGAAATTGTAGATCCAATGTGACAGTATTAAATTGTTAAGAATTTGAAATAAAGCTTTGATTCTATCAGTTCATGATGGTAGATTTCACATGAATAACATTTGCACCCTGTTAGAGTCCAAAAAGTGTTTGTTCCTACCTACTCTTTAAACTAAATAATATAACTCAAAAACAGGTTATATTTCAAAAGAGGAGGTTGAAATATTAAGAACCAAAGGAATGGAAAGTTTTCTGTGAGATAGTATCTTCTAAGAATATTACATGCTACATGAATCTCTAACATAATTGCCTACATATGACCTACAAGTATCTCTAACATAATTGCCTACATATGACCTCAACAAGGATAACACCAATAGATATGCTAAAAAGGATAGGAGACAACCCACTAGTGATCAACCCAACAAAAAGAAATACAAGAAAGTAAAGAATGTAGAGAGTGGAAGAAATAGTCTTTTCCAGGGAGGAACATACTGACTGGTTTTCCAACACCATTTGTCAGTTCTGAAATCATGCATACATATAGCATTTTACAAACTAAAAAAATATTGTTTTTATTATAATGTATGTATGTAAAAACTATTAATAAAATAGAAGCATGAATTTGAAAGATAAAAAGCTGAGTTTTATGAGAGTGTTTGTAGGGGCAAAGGGAAGGAAGAATTGATGAAATTTTGTTATAACCTCAAAAAAATGTAATATTTTTAAAAACTTTTTGTTTACAGGTAGAGAAAGCTTTCTATGTCTCCTGAACATTACGTAATACTGACTTCTAATTATTAAATACATAATTATCACAATAAAATTTCTATTGTTTACAGTTGTCCAAATATAAATGTCTGTACCAACAGTCACATATAAAACAACCTGTGAGTATTTTTGACTTGTGACTTACAACTTATGTAAGAAAACTAGTTATATACTAATAAGTAGGAATTAAGCATTTGTGTAACATAATATAATATCTGTGATTTATTAAAATTATAAGATAAAATTCACTGAATTTTGATACTAACAGGAATATGTTTCCTGGAGAGAACATTGGCCTAGGGAAATGGTTTATTGGTCAACTATTTATATCATATATATGAGGCACTGAATTCAATTCTCAATGAAAATTAATTAAGTAATTAATAAAGGAAACAATAGAAAATGCAAAATGTAGTGTTCTGTTATTACTGAATTGTTATGGGAAATCAGAATAGTTTTTCGCAGAGGAAAGAGGAACAGTAACTATTGACTTGTTTAGTAACAGATAGCTCATCTAATTTCATCTACTATGCTCTCAAGACCATTTTTTATAGTAGTGGGACCAAAACCTAACCCTAACCCTAATCTCACCATTAAATTAACAGACAGACAAGTTCTCTACCACTGATCTATTCTTGTTTTTTTGTTTTTTTTTTTTTTTTTTTTTTTTTTTTTTTTTTTTTTTTTTTTTTTTTTTTTTTTTTTTTTTTTTTTTTTTTTTTTTTTTTTTTTTTTTTTTTTTTTTTTGATGTTATAACTACATTTCATCCTTCTCAACTTTATGGCTTTAAAAAAGCTATTAGTGTTAAATACATTTGAAACACATATATACACTTATAGATCCTATTAACTCTATACATAGTTAATCATATCACTAAATGTTTAGGACCAACAACCTGGGATTGTTTAATCTATCATGGTTCTCTTCTTTGGTATCAATATGTTTTAAAAAAACATGAAACAATAAACACTATATAGAAAATATATTCTCTGATATTTGAAAAGTACATATTAGAAAAGCCCATGTTAGGTAGTAAAATTAATTTTAATGTATTATAACATTCAGAGATTTATATGTATAAAGAACTAGTGATTTTATAAATTTATTTAAGTGTGATGTTTTATCTTAAGCAAATTGCTAAAATTTATTCTGACCAAAACCTCCTCATGAAATATATTTCTTACCTTGCTAGGATATATATAGTTACTCAACATGATAAGGATGTAATTTCTAAATATTTTCTTACCAGCAAAGCCATTACATTCTATTTATGTCAATAATTTAAAGTGTATTCAAAGTGTCCTTTAAAATAAATAACATGAGGGGCTACATACTGGTTTTTATTAATTTCTCACTTTTACTACACTTCTACTTTTAAGTTGACAAACATTTTTTTTTACTTTATCAAAATATGTTGGGTCATCTAATTTAACTACATCCTTTTCAGTCTTGATAAGTATTGCAAGGGTATCAAGTGCCACTCCTGAAACTCATATAAGCTCAGACTTGGTAGTCACTGAGGTTCTCATGGACTAAAATTATATATTTTCCTACCATCAAATATCTTCCTTGAATAATACTCATATTAGACTCTGCTATAGTTGTATTTCTGCTGACAGCATTGTACTTAAGTTGAAACTAATATCAAACTCACGTTTCCCTTCCATAACTAAAAAGTGCTAAACTTTATAGCCTTTTATTATAATTTGGTCAAGTGTTGTCTTGATATAATCTGAAGACAGCTAAGTTGCACAAAGCACATGAAACAATATCTGTGGACAAACTACTTGAATAGCACTGTAAAGATTTATGAATTCATATCCTTCTTTTAGGAAGAATGAATAACTTGACATATAAAGGTTAAAATAGATATTTTGATATCCTTGAATATTATTTAGAGTGATATATTAAAGAAAATGTTTGTAAATAATAGATATTGAATATTTTAAATGATTGTGACCCATTCTCATCTATGGCTTTTATGTTAGGTTTGGAATTCAACAGGCACATGGAAGAAATTATTATCCCCTAGAAATGATGGAGGGGGAGAAACACACATCTGAGTATTCTAATATTTATTCTCAGAGATCTAATGCAATTTAATTATCATATTTCAAGACATTAAACTTGCCATTGCTGACACATTTTTCCTAGCATTTCTCTTTATTTTGCTTGATTCTGAGCTCTCTGTGTGACCACAGTTCTACCTGCAGAGAATATGTCAAAAGCAATTAGTAGCTCTTATTTAATGCTGCAGTTCTTAAAGGTGGCATTACCAGTTGGAGTTAACAAAAGGACATTCAAGAACATAAGAAAGAAAAATTGAATTTGACATGTGCAGAGGAGGCATGGAAAAATTCCTATATATTTCACAAACCATGCATAAGCCTGTAGGGTGCAGTTTGCCTTGCACAACTTGCTGGAACATTCTATTGCCGCTTATGCTAATTAGGCATCGAGTAGTGACCAATCCGATGTGCTTATGCTAATTAGGCACTGAAAAAGGACCTATCCGATGTGATCCTCAAATATGCTAATGAGCCATTATTTTGGGCCAATCACCAGCCATATGCTAATGAGTATTACTTTGAACCAATCACCAGCCATATGTTAATGAGGCATTGTGATGGGCACCAATCACACGCCAGGCTTCCCTATATAAGCAGGCTGAATCTCAGGCTCGGGGTCTTCTTTCCACCATTTCACAACTGAGCTGTACTCCAATAAAGTGTGAACCAAGAAGAATCGTGCGTGTGGTAACTCGTCGTTCTGCAGGCCAGAAGCGGCTCGCCACATAAGCCAATGTTTATGTCCACAAAACTTGAGACAATACATTATAAACTCTTCCTGTTATATGGATCATCAGAAAAAGCAGGAAGTAAAAATTAATAATTACACGTGTGTAACCTAATTAATGTAGCACTGATGTTGTACCCAACACACACACACATGCACACCACACACACACACACACACACATATACACACATGTACACACACACATACACATGCACACACACTCCACAAACACACACAGATACACAGGCACATAAAAGAGAAAAAATAATTTAAATAGTTTCTGAGCCTTATTTCTTAAAAGTTCTAAAGGCTATCCGTGTAATATAATTGAAAAATAAACACTTTATTTACAGACATGAAATAATAAATAAATATATTATAAAACACTACAAATATTGAAATCTTTTCCTTGAAAAAAGTTTGTTTTTAGTAAAAACAAAAATATGAGTAACAAACTTTGAACCACAAGTAAACAAAATCCATGTTAATAGAAAGTTTATGTGAAGAAACTTTGTATTTACTTAAAAATACGCTTAAACTTATTTGCTATTCAAATTTGACCTATAAATATGGAAGAATTTAAAGATGAATGCATACCCATGTTACATATGGTATAATCATTATCATAACCTTCATATTTTCTTCATGTTCTACTATTATTTTTTATTATGATTACAAAGCAAAACTGAAGATTTTGTATATCAGCACAGATTTTCACGTTTTAATAGAATTTTCTTTAAATGTATAAGGTCAAGATTTCGGGAACACATTATAAACAGACATATGATAGCAGTAACATCCAAATTGTGACTTGATCATCACATGCTACTATACAAGGAGAATCCTATTCATGAATGTGGCTCAAGGCAAGTGCATAAACATGTTTAAAATACTATAATTCTTTTTTGCAATTTTTTTGTTACTTGATTGTGTAGCTCTAAAGGGTAAATGTATTTGATGACATTTTTCAGTGTCAAAAGGTTTAACATGGCTGATAGAAATCGCATAGTTTCTACAGAAAAAAAGAGACTATCTCTGTATAACTCAGTGGAGGGGACAAGTCAGGATAAGAAAAAAGTGCTAAATCTTTCCAAAAGGAGAAAAACAGGAGTATCAAAAATTCACAAAAGCAGTGATAGGATATCTTCAGAAAGTCAAGCATACACCTGCCTTTCAAATGTGCCACTGAAGAAAAGATGTGAAGAGAAGATCTTTCTAAGAAGTAAGCCAAGTTGTCAAATATAAAAAAACACTCAACAGTCATATTACCAGGATAAACCCATATTCTTCACTAGTCTCCAAATCAGTTTTGTGTTTTGATGACAGTCCAATTACTCTTTTACATGACTCGGAAGTGGAAAATAATCTTATTTTGCCACTCTGCCACTCAGAGGATAGGATTCTGATACTATAGTGAGAGCTGATATTTTGTGTCATACTGAGATACCCTGGGACTTGAGCACAAAGCAAAACTCTGTAACTCCCTAAAATATGATGTTACCCTGGGGATGCAGTTGTTGGGAAATAGATATTCAGATGTAGACAAATGGCAAACTTCAGATGCAAAATAGTTCATGAATTGCAGTCATAGTCTTTGAGGAAATATATAAGCATATATATGGAAATTGAAGTGAATGACTGAGGATAAGCCTGGAATTTGCAAGCTCTGAGTTGCCAGTGGGGCAATAAACATCTGGAGCCACCAATCTGACTATGGTAGTGGGAAATGGCCCAAGCACTTTAAGACATTTTGCTCTCCTGTTTAAGACTCCACATAGACTTATTCCTGAATAATAACACTCCCAAATATGCAAATAAATTTTACAAATATGTACAAGTGCCAGCTCATGAAAGACTCATGTTAACTTTATTCTTGGTTTCAAATTTAATTCTAAACTCTCCATTTATGAAGTTAGTATTTTCTTGTGCAGTAAATTGAAATAATTTACACAATAGAATATTTCATAATCATAAAAAAAAGTGTACTAGGGCCTGTCAAATGACTTAGAGTATATGGGAACTGGTTACAGAGACTAAGGTCTAGGATTTGGTTCTTGGGAGCCATATCTTGAAAAGAGAGAACTGATTTCTGTAGGGGGATTGTATTCTGTTCTATTGTAAATAATTCCCTTGATTACTGATTTAATGAAAATGCTAATTGGCCAAAGACATACAGGAAGCATGAGCGGTGCTACCAGACTAAGAAAACTCTAAGAGCATCTCAGAGCAGAGCACAGACACCACCCAGGTGCGACAGAGACAAGACGATGAGACAGCAGCAGACAGAGGAAAGAAGCTCAAATGTTGCTCTATGAAAAGATACTGAGTCACATGGTCAAACAGGATAAGAATAATAGGTTAGTTTAAAAGTAAGGAAGTAAATAGTTAAAAAACTGTATCCTGGTCCCTAGGATAATCAACATTTTTATTAAACCAGTAGGCAGAACATTTATTTTCAATGTAATAGAATACAATCTCTCAACAGATTTCAGTAATTTTCCTCTGATGATAGGTGTGCCATAGTACACCTGTATACACACACACACACACACACTTATAATAATAGATAAAATGTAGCAAAAAGTATCATATACACATGAAATAACTTTTAACTCACATTGTTTATTACAATAAACTTAACAGATAAAGCTGTATATTGTATGATTTATACTATATGAATGCTGAAAAATGCACAGAAGCAATCAAAGCATTGGTGAATGAAATAAGCTAGGTAAAAACATAAAGATTAATGAATAAAACAAGGAAAAATTTGGACAGTAAAACTTTTTGTGGTGCTTTAATGGAGTATGAATATTATATATTTCTTAAATTCCATAATATGTATAAATACAATGCAATCCCTCACTATAAACTTTTTAATAACATCTTATTAAAATTGTTTCATCATTTCTTAAAGATATTGTACAAATATCAAGTGTCAAGAAGAGATTGTGCGAGTAGATGATGATAAGGTACTCTTTTTACTATACTCAATTTTCTTAAAACCTAAACCTGTTTTTTAGTTTACCGAGCTTTTTCAGTTTTTAATGGAGTAATTTGTGCAATCTGTGCTGATAGCATTATGAAATTGTCAAATAGAGAAAAGCAAACTTTTCAAAGTTTAAAAGATATAAAAATGAAAACAATAATTAAAATTTCAGCAAGTAAGAATAATATTAGTGATGAATTGGACTTAAGAAAAAAAGTTTAAGTCTGGAGGGAGTAACAGAGAACTTTATCAAGTGATCTGAGAGAAGTTAAAATCAACCCACCATACCTGTGTTTATGTTAAAGAATGGTGTGCCACCTCAGTCAAAGGTGCTAATTTAGGGTTAAATGACAGCAAATGCAGCACAAATTAACTTTCAAATGTATACACAAAATCATTGAGACAGTAGAAAAATTTATTCAATAAAATATACAGATGTAATACTCAAGGACAACCTTAAATTTACTATAGCAATGAGATGTTAGTTCATGATGAGACAGTAAGTATAATGATTAAATTAATAAAAAACAATCCAATCATCTTAAAGGTAAATGAAAAACAACAAAAATTCAGGGAAATATATAACAGCCTAGATCAAAGGGTAAACAATTTTGGTAATGGCTGTACAGAAACTAAAAATGAATATCATATTTAGTTGTGATATTTTAGTAGTTTCTACTCCTAATTTCAGAAACAAGTTGAAAACTTTAATCTCATTATTTTTATGTACTATCATGATGGAGAATCTAGAAATTAACTTAACCTCTAATTTTCTTGTATATAATGTTTTCAAAGAAAATAGTAAATAACTGGTACAATTTAGTTTCAGTCTTCTGAATGATTCTAACAAATTTGATAACAAAATATCTTTGTTACAAACAATAGACACATGAAATGAAATTATTGAAACAAGTACATTAATAAGTAAATATTGTAATCTATCTAGAATGGTAAAAAAAAAACCCACTTATACTATAAAGAATCAACACAACTATTTAAAGTAATTTCAACAGAACCATGAAAGATTTGCTTACTGAAAATCAGTCTTAACAAACTTTCCAAAACTCTAAAAATTTGTATGATTAATTTATCTATAATTCATTTTTTATTGTAACTTAATTTTTAATTGTTGTCCTCCTTTCTCCTTCTTCTAACAACCACTAAGAGTTCAATGTTCTATTTAGGACATTGTGAAATTTCATCTCCTGTGAGATATGAAAGATTATTATACTCTCATTGACTAAAAGGTATGACATTTTGTAGACCTGTTGTATGACATGGAGATGTATAAACAAATGTATATTCAACAAGGTAGGGCACTGGAAATATACTTTATATGTGTCTACTCAGTTCTAGATTGATGAAACAATGTGATTATGAAGAGAATTAAAGGAAGTTAGCTCACTCCAAATCTCATTCAAATGTGGCTAAAGATAATGAAACTCACAGCTCTCTAGCTCTTCTTATCAGCATCTCATCTCCCAAACATCTGTTATTTTAAATATAATCTTCAGACGAACTTCTAATCTTGCATGTTAGTGAGCTTTATACTCTTATTAGCCTTCTGAAGTTTGTTATTTTTTTTATTATTGAATAACTACTGAACAGGACTGTTCAGGCACTGTGTCTAATGCCCCTAAATTAAGTGTGATCTGATATATTTACCCTAAAACTGAAACACTATTTTATTCTTTTGGAACAAGGATAACAACAGGGACATTTTATTTCTATTATGCAATATAATCAATAATGGTTACCAACATGTCTTACACATTGTTGATTTTGACAATTGCCATCTGTTTCAGAGAGATTTGGGGATGATTTACACTATATATTTTTTAAATCCATGGTTGTCTCTCCACTCTTTACTCATATATTTGCATCACATACATATAAGAACAAGTTATGCTCCAACTCCTTGAAATTGAAATACCTATACAAATTGCTTGCAGTATTTTGATTCCTTTTGTATTATAACATGTTGTTATTTGTATTTGTCATATAAATTACATGACACTTCTCAGATGTAGTTCTTCCAGTTTAGCTTTGAGAACCTCATTCTGTATGCTCCTTTGTCTTTTTGGCACACATATTTCTGTAATTTTACATGTAAACTTTGCTTTGTTTTTATGTTTTCTTTTTATTTCTTAGCTTTTTGAATGAGTAGACTACTGTGTTCCCATATAATGTTTTTCTCCTTGGCAGTACAGATATTTCTTCCAGTAACCCTGGTTTTTGATGTTGACAATCATGAGCCCTGCCTTTTCCTCTAGTTATCTGTAAATTCTAACTGGGATAATGAGAAATTATAGCTTTAAATTTGTAAAAGTATTATATATTATAATTTAGTCATTTCTTTCTTACTTTGGATGTAATCCAGGTCTTTTATGAGCTACCTCTCTCTATAGAAATTGTAGTAAAGCATATTTTTCTAAACTTTAAAAGCTAACATCCACATCTTAGAAAAAAATTGTAATGTTTATCTTGTGGATCTGGGTAATATCACAGAAGATTACTGTTTCTAGAGACACTCACTTACTTGCCTAACACAAAAGTGGGATTTTATTTATTTGTGTACACAATTTTTAAAGAAAGGCAACCAATATGGAGTGGTTAGAAAATCTGGGAAGAGCACATAGAGGAGAAAGAGAATGACTCACATGTATTTTATGTTTATATATAATGTAAAAATAATATTAAAATATTGCATATAAAACTGAAAGAATATTAGTGTATATCAAGTAAAAATATAATAAGCTATTCTTTGCCATTTATACATAAACATAAAAAGTTAGCTCTAAACATTTCTATCCTAGTTAACATATTGCAGTCTTAATCTATGGAATAGCTGTATATAAAACATACTTTTTAAATATATATTCTAGATATATACAAATATTACATAGAAAGAATGTATTGAAAAAATATCTTTCTCTTCATTCAAGCTGACATAACTTTTAATACTTCAGATGCATATTATCTCAAGATACCCAGTACCTGAATAAAGTTATTATTAGCCTAATATTTCAGAGAATAATTTATATGTGCTATATAGGTAGAAATCAATGCCTATGTTCAAATTTAGAGTATCTGGCCTCAAGCAGTTTATTTTAGGAATATCTAAGCACAACACAATTTGGAACAATGTCTTCTGGTGTTAACTAAGTCAATCTCACATGCACAACAAAGCTAAAGATTTGGCTACCTTGATATTCTTTGTAAAATACATTTGATATCTTCCATCAAAATATGTCCTATAGATTAACTAAAAAAAAAGCAAGTTTTAGCCTCTGGGAGGGGACAGCAGTATAGATTGACTAAGACAAAGAGGCTCAAGAGAGTAGTCTGTAAAACAATCTGATTAGCCTTGCCAAACAAATAGTTCAAAAGTCACTAGGTTATTCCCAGGCCTTTGTGTGGAAAACAGTTATATATCTCTTCCTTTTGAGACACATTCCCAGGGATTTAAAATTGTTTGTATCCATAGTACTTATTTGTGAGCACAACATCCAACATGGCCAATTTTTAAATTGTGTTACTTTGGCTTTTCATGTTCTTGTTTAAAAGTAGCAAATATAATGTAATTGTTATTTATATTATTTTATCCACTAATATTATGTATATCAATATGTCTTCTTTGAAATGTAGTAGTTGTGTGTATCTTGTTTATTCAATAGCATAAATATATCTTTAAACCTTTATACATTGAATATTGATAAATATTTCAAGAACACCAAATAGTCCTGAATTGTGGACCAAAATGTAACCTATTATTAGCTATATCTGCGTTAGAGTAAAGATTTCTGAGGCTAGTGGGTTTATTCTTTATCATTCAGCTTCAAAATTCTAGAAAAGCGGTAGATATATGTTCATAATGTTTTAAATTAATAAATTATTGGTAGGGAAAATATATTTAACATGGAATAATTTTAAATATAATGCTATTAAGTTGGCTTCTACTTGTTTAAATCAGAAAAAAAAATCCTACTTTTTCATAGAACTAAAGTTTCAGTATTTAATAGCCATCACCACCCTTTTAAAGCTCTATTCAGTTCATTCATTTTAATGATAATTTAATGGAACTGGCTGATCTCAATGAAGCATAGTCTTCTTCATGATTTGGACTTCCTAATGGCATGGCCACTTCACATGCTATGAGTGTCATCATTGAGATGAGTATTCAGCAGCCACTGTAATGTCTGTTATAATAAATTAAATGAAAATTAATTTTTAGTCCTGGCTGAAGACCTGTAGAGCACTGTGATGTAAATGAGCTGAAATCCAAGAGTTAATGGGCATTAAATTCAAACTCAATGTAAGACTATGGGTGGAATATGACACACACCATTAAAAGTGAGAAATCACACAGAAAGTAGATTATAGTCTATCAGAGTTAAGTAGCCCCCCAAATGAAAGTGATTCATAGCTAAACTACAGATTGGACTCAATTGTGCCTCTGCAAATCCATGTGAAACTTGTAATCATTTATTCTTCCATCACTGCTACAGAAGACCCAACAGAAGCAACTTAAGTGAAAAAAAGGTCAATTTTGGTTCCTGATTCTAGTTCCTGTTATTGGAGATTATATGAGATACCGACTCTGCAGTTGGTGGCAATGGTTCTATCAATAGAGAAGTGGGTTGTGACTGCATTGGATCACTATACAAGAAATACAGACAGGAAGATGTGAGAGTTTGACTTTCATGGCTCATTCTAGTAATGCTGCTCTATCAAATCATTTTATTCCTTAAAGAACAATGTTTTAATGCAGCCTCATTATCTGAGTAGTAGTTGAGTATATAACCCAAATATGTGTAAAGTTTTACAGTATCTTAATACTTTGTGTGACCCTGTTTAGAGAAGTGCTATAAAAGTAGTCATTAACATTACATGAATTCAAAGAGTAGAGTCATTCACCAACAAAAATTCTGTCTCTATGAAGAAGTAGAAAAGTATGTACACTTATAGATTAGTGGGTAGAAAAGGATAGCAAAAATGAGAATCCAGAAATGAAACAGAGAAAACCCCAGAAAGAACCAAGGTTTGTTTTTCTTTTGTTTTTGTTTTTTCTCACTTGAGATTTTAATTTCAACCCAACAAACCCCATGCTCATCACATTATACCATGCTGACTTTGCACTTTGATTTATTTATACATGTCCCTGAAAAGGTTTTGTACTTGGTCATCATCCTTGAAAAGAAAGGAATACTATAGCAGGGCCTACCTGCTCTATACTGGGTTTTGCTGACCAGAATGGGTTGGGTAGGAATGGAGAAATTCTGGTGGAAACCATTTACAAATATGCATGCACAAGGAAGACTATTTATTGGCTATCAATAATCCAGAATTTTGCTGATAAGGAGAGCTAATGAAAGGAAGACACAGGAAAAGAGAAAACCTTTTTAAATATTAAGGTATTTTATGGGCTGAGCAGTGGTTGCTATACAACCATCAGGTAGTGCTATCTGACTTCCCAATATTTTAATATTACCCAAGTCTAGGTATCACATTTGTTATAGCAGCCAAAAAAAAAAAAAAAAAAAAAAAGGTGTTTGGAAACTGTCACTTTAGAGATGACATCATAGAAGGGGTGCCTCCTGAGACAAGTCTTTAAGGTATGAGCTGGAGCCAGACTTTCAGAGAATATTGAGGACTGGCCAGGTAGGAGAGCTCATATTCATAAATAAGAAAAGAGTATTGATAGAAGACAAATGGATGGATTTGGAGACTATCCTTTTGAGTGAGGTATCACAAACCCAGAAAGAGAAGCAGGGGATGTACTCACTCATTAGTGGACTCTAAACAAACAAACAAACAAACAAACAAACAAACAAACACAAGAAAAAGCAAAGCATTCCCAAGCTGCAAACTACAACTGCTGAACAGCGTGCGATCCGAAGCACCTTGGAGCCCATTTCCTCCAGAGGAACACCTGGGTGAGTAGCATAAGGTTGCAAAGAAAAAGATAAGAACTGTACCCTGGGCAGCGATTACAGCTAATCCTGAAAGCCATGTTGGTGTTATAGAGTTGGGATTTTATCCAAGAGCCTGTGGAGCCATTTAAAAGTTTAAGCAAGTCACTGGAGAGATTGGGTAGAAGAGTTTTGGAATCTGCATTTGAAAAGGCTTCTGGGGTTGCCAGGTGGAGAACAATGGGATTGAGAAAACAGGAATGGAAGGTCCTTCTGAGTATCTGAGAACCTCTGATTGATTGCAGTAGCCCAGTAGTAGGAAAAGGTTCTGTGACATTTAAGAGGCCTGTAGAAGTTAGAGCTGTTAAAGCAATGATTACTGAACTATATAGCAAAGGCAAGCTATGGTGGAATTGAGAGAAGTTATAACAAGAGACTGAGTCCTAGCATCTGAGATTTCATAAGCAGTGTATTCTTGATAGTGAAAATGAGGCCTTTCCAGAGAATTTGAAATCAGAAGAGCAGAAACAGGCAAAGTGCAGGATCCAATGATTCATTGTTTTCATTGTACCAGATCATCTTGCAATAATGCAATAAGAATCTTACAGAATTCAAGCTTCTCTAGAAAATCTCCTACTGAGACTAGGACTGACTTACATCTAGGGCCACAGAAAGTCAACTTCAAAATTTATCACTGTTTTTGTTGTTATTTATTTTTTGGTTTATTTTTTATTTATTTTTATTTATTTTTGTATAAAGTCTCATTTTTTATCCATGTATCCCCTTGTTAAAACTCTTGTTCCCATAACACTCTTCTAAGTCACTCTCTCTCCTCCCCAACTCCTTAGGTCCTCCACAGCAAGGGCAGGAAGACCCAAAGTCCTAAGGGGTCTTAGTTCAGCATTCACTCCAGGCAGATCCACTTTCCTCACCCCAACATCAAGACTGGGTCAGGTGTTCTTCTGGAGGAAATGGGCTCCAAGGTGCTGGTCCAAGGTGCTTCGGATCGCACGCTGTTCAGCAGTTGTAGTTTCCAGCTTGGGAATGCTTTGCTTTTTTCTTGTTTTTGTTTGTTTGTTTGTTTAGAGTCCACTAATGAGTGAGTACATCCCCTGCTTCTCTTTCTGGGTTTGTGATACCTCACTCAAGAGGATAGTCTCCAAATCCATCCATTTGTCTGCGAATTTTAGGATATCATTTTTTCTTATGGCTGAGTAGTACTCCATTAAACTTGTCAACGACCAGCGTCTGGATTTTTTAAAATAATAACATGTTCTGGAAAGCACCTAAACTATGTCAAGTCCAGTTCACTGATCCACAGTTATGAATCCAAAAAGAAGGTTTCCAAATAAAATATTGACATAGGGTCATAAGGGACAGATCATTCTATATAATGTTTGGTATGCATTTAAAAGTACCCATGTGAAAAGCTCAGCATATGTTTGCAATTTTGGAACTGGGTAATGTGGGGAAAATTGCGTCCCTGAAGCTTGCTACAAAATCATTTTATACAATGATTGATGAGTACACATGCACCCTCACTTGTATGAATGCTTATATACACATACAGAAAGTAATTACATTATAGCTTCCTAAAATGTAGATTTTAGATACTTCTTTGTTTATTAATTTTAAGATATGGTGTGTGGATTATCTCTATTTTCTGGTTAAAAAGATAAATAAAGAATGATATACAATTATGTGTACATGTAATTATATAGACATTTATACTTATTTAAGTTTACATATTGTCCTGCATATTTCCTATCATTTTCTTTAACGTAATAGCTTGCCTATATAAAGATTGATATAAATTATCACACAACTGCTATGTAAACAAGGGAAAGCTGATCTCTACAATACTTACTACCCTCAAATTCCTTTCATCATGGCAGAGAAGTACCATTAGCTCTAAAATCTGCTAATGCCAAATTCAAATTTTTATACATGTGATTGTTTTAAATAAGAACCAATGGAACAATAGAACACTTTATTTGTCTAGACCTCATCTGGTTTTCATTCCATGTAAAACTGCTTCGGACAATTTATATATATATTGAAATATATATAATGAAATATAAAATCTCGTGATCACTTTACAATTCCATGATCTTTCTTTCATAATTTATTGTCCCATAAATGATCCATTTGGAGAGTAGATGATAGGAAATAGAGAATTAAGCGTCTTCTTTGCTTCTTTTTCTCAATAAATCCCCTGTTCTGTTTCTTCTAAATTATGGCATATTCCTGTGGTCTCTGAGAAGACTACTCTGTTCTGAAAGATAAAGACCCACCTGAAACAGATCCTAAGCCTTCCAAAGGAATGCTCACTGTGCTGTACTGCCACCTTGTGGTCAGATTTTTTTAAAGAAACTCAAAAATAGGAGCTAATTGGTGAGCAAACACTAAAATAGCTTCCTCAGCATGCCCCGCTATGAATTTTAATAAAGCCTACTTGCTTGTGACAAGCCTACATTCTCAGTGAATATGGTGTTTAGTATTTCTTTTCAACACAAACATAAGCCATGTGCCTAAGTTGCATTTTAACTCCCAATTAAGGTGGTATTGTAGGGATCTCAAAAAGCCAATGGTTTCTGTTATGTATTAGTAAAGTTATAGATTATTGGGACCTCCATAATTTAAAGAAATGTAAATTAAAATTAAAAGCTTGTAAAAAGTATGTACATCTTTACTATTTTTAATAAATACCTTTGCAACTGTTAAAAAAAACCTCATAAATTAAAAAATACACAAGCCTAAAAGAATTTTCCAAATCCATCCAGTTGCCTGCAAATTTTAGGATATCATTTTTCCTTACCACAGGGTAGTATTCCATTGTGTAGATGTACCACAGTTTGTTAATCCATTCTTTTTTTTTTTTTCCCTTTATTTTGTATTTATTAAAAAAAAAAACACAGTAAAAAGAATTTAAAATGTGGAAGAGTTAACAACAACTATATAGAGGACAAGAATAATCCATTCTTTAGTTGATGGGCATCTAGGTGATTTCCAGGTTCTTGCTATTACAAATAATGCTGCTATGAACATAGTTGAGCTTCATTAATGGACTTTAAGCAAAAACATTCTTATTTCATAGAAATATGATGGGAAAATAAAGTGATATAAAACACATGCATACATAAACACACACACACACACACACACACACACACACACACACTAAAAAAACCACAAACTTCTGGTTTGAATGTAGAAGGGATGCTTAGCAGAAATTTGTAGTGGACATAGTGAATCAGTGGGCATTAGCTGTGACCTACAGTGCTTTCTTTATCAGTAGCTGAGCCTAACCTGGCTTGAGAAGCTTTAGATTTTAATTTTTTTATGTTTCATGTATTTTAGAGAAAGGAGAAGTTTTATTATTGTGTTTTTTTAGCTGTCCAGAATGTTTTGCATTTTTAAATAAAGTTTAAAATTAATTTTCAAAAATCAATTTTAAAAAAAGTCTAAAAATAGAATTCCCAAATACCTACCATTCCAAAAATCAACAAATATTAATCAGTAATAAATATTGAGTGATCAACATCTCTTGCCATCAGAGAAATGCAAATCAAATGACTTTACATACCACCTTACACCTGTCAGAATGGCTAAGATTAAAAACTCAGATGACAGCATATGCTGGAGAGGATGTAAAGCAAGGGGAATATTCCTTCATTGTTGGTGGGAGTGTAAACTTGTTCAGCCACTTTGGAATGTAGTATGCTGGTTTCTCATAAAACTGGGAATCAATCTCCCCAAGGACCCAGCAATACCACTTTTAGCCTTATACCCTAAAGAAGGACATTTATACACCAACTCAACTATGTTCATAGCAGCATTATTTGTAATAGCAAGAACCTGGAAACAACATAGATATCCCTCAACGGAAGAATGGATTAACAAACTGTGGAACATCTACACAAGGAGTACTACTCAGCAGTAAGAAAAAATGATATCCTAAAATTTGTAGGCAAATAGATGGAATTGCAGAATGTACTCCTAAGCAACGTATCACAAACCCAGAAAGATAAGCAGGGGATGTACTCACTCAGTAGTGAACTTTTTTTTTTTTTTTTTTTTTTTTTTTTTTTTTTTTTTTTTTTTTTTTTAAGATGTCATTGTATACAAGAGCTCAAGGTAAGAACATAGATAAAGGACATAGTGCTTCACTTCTGCAGTGATTGCCTCTGGCAGGGGTATGAGTGAAGAAGCACTTGTTTTCTTTAAGGGTCTGACCACAGGGAGTTTAATTATGCTACAATAAGTAAATGAGCAGCATGAATGAGCTTTTTGGTAAATGGGGAGATCATAAAAGTGGGTATGAATCTGAGAGGACTGGTAACTGAGTTAATGGGGTACATGATGTAAAATCACCAAATAATAAATAAAAATATTGTGCTGGACAAAAAGAAATATTGTAATAATTGGCAAAAATTACATTCATTAAAAATGTACTATCTGAAGACAGTAATAAAATAACATATGTAAAGAGCAATCAACCTTAGTGTAGAACACTTTTCCTAGTAATATTTAATAATATAACATTATTAGTTATAAAGAACATTTTAATTTTTTTTTACTAAGCTCTACTGGGGATGCTTAGAGAGTGGGGATATTTATATTTATTTTGTATTTATCAAGAAAAACAGTAAAATGAATTTAAAATGCTGAGAAGTTAACAATAACTATAAAGAAGATAAAAATCATAAGCATGACTTATCAAGGGTGATAATGCAAATAAGATTGCTACACATATATTTACTTTGTGTGCAGCTTTCCATCTGAATTTTTTTTTTCCATCCCTGTATATCCTTATTCAAGGTCCCTTCCACTTCCCCCCACATCAGGTCATTTTTCCTTCTCCGCATTTCCCCATCCCCTCCCTGAGCAGGGAGCACACAATCCTATGGTCCCACTGACCCAATAATACTTGGATCAGTCTCCACTCCTGGCAAATCCAGTTTTGTCCCCAATCCCTCAAGAGTGAGTCAGGTGTTCCTATAGTTGGAGTGGGATACAAAGGGTCAGTCCAGGGTGTCTCTGATCCCAAGCTGTTCAGTGGTTGTGGTTTGCAGCTTGGGCATGCTTGGCTTTTTTTCTTGTTTGTTTGTTTAGAGACCATTAATGAGTGAGTACATCCCCTGCTTATCTTTCTGAGATTGTGATACCTCACTCAGGAGGATATTCTCCAAATCCATCCATTTGCCTGCGAATTTTAGGATATCATTTTTTCTTACTGCTGAGTAGTATTCCATTGTGTAGATGTACCACAGTTTGTTAATCCATTCTTCAGTAGAGAGGCATCTAGGTTGTTTCCAGGTTCTTGCTATTACAAATAATGCTGCTATGAACATAGCTGAGCTAATACCTTTGGAATGTGATTGTACCTCTTTAGAGTATACACCCAGAAGTGGTATTGCTGGGTCCTTGGGGAGATTGATACTTAATTTTCTGAGAAACCGTCATATGCATTCCAAAGTGGCTGAACCAGCTTACACTCCCACCAACAATGGAGGAGTCTTCTCCTTGCTCCACATCCTCTCCAACATAGGATGTCATCTGTGCCTTTTATCTTAGCCAATCTAACAGGTGTTAGGTGGTATCTCAAAGTTGTTTTGATTTGTATTTCTCTGATGGCTAAAGATGAAGAGCACCTTTTCAGGTGCCTTTCAGCCATCCATAGTTCCTCTGGTGAGAATTCCCTTTTTAGATCTGTGCCCCATTTTTTGATTGGGTTATTCAAGGTTTTGGGCTCTAGATTCTTGAGCTCTTTATATATCTTAGAGATCAATCCTCTGTCACTTGTAGAGTTGGTGAAAATCTTTTCCCATTTTGTAGGCTGCCTTTTTGTCCTATTGACAGTGTCCTTGGCTTTGCAGAAGCTTCCTAGCTTCAGGAGATCCCACTTATTGATTGTTGGTCTTAGTGTCTGTGCCACTGGTGTTATATTTAGGAAGTGGTCGCCTGTGCCAATTTGTAGAAGTGTATTTCCCACTTTCTATTCTATCAAATTCAAAGTGGCTGTGTTTAAGTTGAGGTCTTTGATACACTTGGATTTGAGTTTTGTGCAGAGTGACAGGCTCAGATCTATTTGCATTTTTTTTACACACTTCCATTCAGCTATGCCAACACCATTTGTTAAATATACTATCTTTTTTCCATTGAATGTTTTGGGCCTCTTTGTCAAAGATCAGGTGTTCATAGGTTTTTGAGTTAATGTCTGGATCCTCAATTCTATTCCATTGGTCCACAAGTCTGTTTTTATGCCAGTACCAGGCTGTTTTTATTACTGTAGCTCTATAGTATAACTTGAAGTCAGGGATGGTGATATCTCCTGAGGTTCTTTTGTTGAGTAAAATTGTTTTGGCAATCCTGGCTTTCCTGTTATTCCAAATGAAATTGAGCATTGTTCTTTCAAGGTCCAAAAAATATTGTGTTGGGATTTTGATGGGCAGTACCTTGAATCTGTAGATTGCCTTTGGTAGAATTGCCATTTTTACTATGTTGATCCTACCAATCCAGGAACATGGGAGACCTTTCCATTTTCTGATATCCTCTTCAATTTCTTTCTTTAGTGATTTAAAATTTTTGTCAAATAGGTCTGTTACTTCTTTGGTTATAGTTACTCCAAGGTATTTAATACTATTTGCAGCTATTATGAAGGGTAATGTTTCCCTTATTTCTTTTTCAGCTCTTCTATCTATAGTGTATAGAAGGGCTACTGATTTCTTGGAGTTAATCTTGTATCCTGCTACATTACTGAAGGATTTTTTCAGCCGTAGCAATTCCTTGGAATAATTTTGGGGTCACTTATGTATACAATAATATCATCTGCAAATAGAGATAGCTTGGCTTCTTCTTTTCCAATTTGTATCCCCTTAATCTCTTTTCATTCTCTTATTGCTTTAGCTAAAACTTCAAGAACTATATTGAATAGATAAGGGGAGAGAGGACATCCCTTTCTAGTTCTTGACTTTAGTGGGATTGCCTTGAGTTTTTCTCCATTAAGTTTGATACTGGCTGTTGACTTCTTGTAAATCACCTTTATTATATTTAGGTATTCTCCCTGTATTCCTGATCTCTCCAGGACTTTAATCATAAAGGAGGGTTGGATTTTGTCAAAAGCTTTTTCTGAGTCTAAAGATGTGAACATGTGGTTTTGTTCCTTTAGTTTGTTTATATGATGGATAACATTTACAGTTTTTCGTATGTTAAACCAGCCCTGCATTTCTGGGATGAAGCCTACTTGGTCATGGTGGATGACATCTTTTATACATTGTTGTATACGATTTGCCAAAATTTTGTTGAGAATTTTCCCATCAATATTCATGAGGGAAATTGGTCTGCAATTCTTCTTCTTTGTTGTGTCTTTGAGTGGCTTGGGTATTAGGGTGATTGTGGCCTCACAAAAAAAGAATCTGGCAATATTCCTTCAGTTTCTACTGTGTGAAATAGTTTGAGGAGTAACGTAGTAATTCTTCTTTGAATGTCTGGTAGAATTTGGCACTGAAACCATCTCGACCAGGGCTTTTATTTTTGGGGAGGTTTTTAATGACAGCTTCAATTTCCTTAAGGGTTATAGATAGGCCTGTTAGGTAATTAATCTGGTCTTCATTTAATTTTGGTAGATGGTACCTGTCCAGAAAGCTGTCCATTTCTTCTAGGTTTTTCATTTTTGTGGAATACAGATTTTCAAAATATGACCTGATAATTCTCTGTATTTCCTGGGGGTCTGTTGTTATGTCCCCCTTTTCATTTCTGATTTTGTTGAATACACTCTCTCTGTTTTTTGATTAGTTTGGCTAAGAGCTTATCTATCTTGTTAACTTTCTCAAAGAACCAACTCTTAGATTCGTTGATTCTTTGTACTGTTCTTTTGGTTTCAATTGTATTGATTTCAGCTCTAAGTTTGAATATTTCCTGCCATCTACTCTTTCTAAGTGAGTTTGCTTCTAATTGTTTTAAGGCTTTCAGCTGAGCTGTAAAGTCTCTAGTGTGGTATTCCTCTAGGTTTTTCATATAGGCATCTAGTGTTATGAATTTTCCTCTTAAGACTGCTTTCATTGTGTCCCACAAGTTTGAATATGTTGTAGATTCATTTTCATTGAATTCTAGGAATGCTTTGATTTCTTTCTTAATTTCTTCCTTGACCCAGAGATGGTTCAGCTGAGTGATGTTTAGTTTCCATGAGTTGGTAGGCTTTCTTTGGGTTTTGATGCTGTTGAGCTCTAACTTTAGGCCCTGATGGTCCGATATGTTACAAGAGATTATTTCCATTTTTTTTGTATCTGTTGATATTTGTTTATGACCAATATGATCAATTTTGGAGAAAGTTCCTTGAGGAACTGAGAAATATGTATATTCCTTTGCATTTGGGTGGAAGCTTCTGTAGATATCTATTAAATCCATTTGTATCATAACAGCTTTTAGACTCATTATTTCTTTGTTGAGACTCTGTCTGGTTGATCTATCCAGAGTTGAAAGTGGGTTATTGAAGTCTCCCACTATTAGAGTGTAAGAATTGATGTGGGATTCGAGCTTTAGCAGTGTTTCTTTTATATAAGTAGGTGCCCTTATATTAGGAGCACAAATATTCAAGATTGAAATTTCCTCTTGACCAATTTTTCCTGTGATGAATAGGTAGTGACCATCTTGGTCCCTTTTAACTGCTTTTAGCTTAAAGTCTACTTTGTTAGATATTAGGATTGCAACCCCTGTTTGTTCCTTAGGACCATTTGACTGGAAAATCTTTTCCCAACCCTTTATTCTAAGTCTGTGTCTGTCTTTGCAGTTGAGGTGTGTTTCTTGTAGGCAACAGAAAGATGGCTTCTGTTGTTGTATCCATCTTGTTAGTGTGTGACATTTTATAGGAGAGTTGAGACCATTGATATTAAGGGACATTAGTGACCATTGATTCATATTTCCTGCCATTTTTGGTGGTATCTTGTTTGTATTTCCTTTCTCTAGGGTATTCTTGTGTGGAATTATTGATTGTTTGTGATTTCATGGGTGTATCTGGGGTCCTTAGGTTGGAGTTTTCCCTCTAATACTGTCTGTAGTGCTGGATTGGTAGATAGATATTCTTTCAGTCTGACTTTGTCCTGAAATACCTTGTTTACTCCATCTATGGTGATTGATAATTTTGCGGAGTAAAGTATTTTATTTTGGCAGCCATGCTGTTTTAGTGTTTGTATAACTTCTGACCATGCCCTTCTAGCTTTCATCATTTGAATAGTCAGGTGTTATTCTGATAGGTCTGCCTTTATATGTGAGCTGGTCCTTTTCTTTTGCAGCTCTTAAAATTTTTTCTTTGTTCTGTATGTTTTGTGGCTTGATTATAATGTGGCACACTGACTTTTTTTGGGATCTTATCTATTTGATGTTCTATAAGCTTCTTGTATCTTCATAGGCATTTCCTTCTTCAGGCTAGGGAAAATTTCTTCTATGATTTTATTGAAAATATTATCTGTGCCTTTGAGCTGGTATTCTTCTCCTTCTTCTATTCCTATTATTCTCAAATTAGGTCTTTTCATGGTGTCCCAGATTTTCTGAACATTTTGAGTTATGACTTTTTTAGTTTTACTATTTTCTTTGACTGATATATCTATTTGAGCTACTGAGTCTTCCACTTCAGAGATTCTATCCTCCATCTCTTGAACTCTGTTTGTTATGCTTGAATCTGTGGTTCCAGCTTTTTTCTTCAGGTTTTCTATTTCCATCTTTGCCTCATTTTGTGCCTTTTTTATTGCTTCTATTTCAGCTTTAATTTCAGCTTTTAGTTCCTGGCATGTTTCTTTCATAGATTTGTGTCGTGTGCCACCTTGTCCCGCAAGGAGCACGCAACACCGGATCCTTCTCTTTGCAGTTTATTCGGGCCTTTAATTATCTTCTTATCTCTCACTCACTCACTCACTCTCACTCTCATTCTCGGACATATGACAAACAACTCACTCTCTCACACACTCTCTCAGGAACGAAGAACAATGACCCCGGTGGGAAGTCCGCTCGTGGCTAAATACCCTCTGGGCTTCCAATCCCAGTAAGCCACGTAGACATTGCCCATACGTCCCCAGGCGCCAGAAGCAAGCCACCATCCTCACCTACAGCCAATAAGAAGTTGTTTACTCCCAAGAGCACTCACCATCGAGAAAGGTGGAAGGCGGAAAACAGTGCCACCTTTAGGGCATGGTACAACGCAGCTCCCTACAGATTTGTTCATTTCTTCCAATGTTTTGTTTGTATTTTCTTCTATGTCTTTAAGGCTATTTTTCATATCTTCTTTGAGAGCTTTGATGATCATCAAAAATCAATTTTTGGTGTTGTTTCCTTCTGTTTCCTCTTCATTGCTCAGTTCAGGTCTTGTATTTGTAAGATCGCCACTCTATTCTGGAGTAACCATGTTCTTCTTTGTATTATTATGTAGTTTTTTGCACTGATATTTGCCCATGGCTTCAGTGTTTCACGATTAGATGGCTCCTGGTCAGTTGTGGCACTTGGGCTTGTGTGCCTCCTGTCACTGCTCTGGGCGTGGTCTGAGTCTGTCCTTCAGGGACTCCTGTAGTTATCTGATTGCTCAGTTCGAGATTGAAGGGGGTAGCTATGCAAATTCCCTCAGCAGCATCTGTGGTTATAGTGAGAGGCAGACTCTATCTGCCCCTGCCACAGAGTGTGCTGGGACTCTGCAGACAGCACCTGGTCCCAGAAGCAGAACTCACATTTTAATTTTTTAAAGTCAGGGTATAATTCATCTCTGACAGATGAGTGTAAATAAAGAGACTTTTGCTTCTAAACTTTTTGAGCACTTAGATTACAGATATGACTCTCCTTTTCTTATTAACTTAGTGGAGAATTTCATGCATGACTACAATTTACTCATAGCTTTTCCATTTCCACATTCCCTCCAAGTTCCAAATCTTTTCATGTCACTCCGAATACATCTTCAATTAGAGATTATTTTTTTATGTAGTTATTATTGCTTCCTGTCACAGGACCAGAACAATGATCAAACTAGTCAAAGTGCCTTTTTGTATGGGGAAAAATTTCCCAATGATTCACCCATAGATAAAGAGTTAAGGGCAATCAATCACTGTTGTGTATCATTTTTTCTAAGGAGGAAGCATTTCCACTCATGCTAATAAGCCTTCCAGATCATTTGAATCATATTTCTTCATCTTTTTAAGCCAATTATTTACAGTTATTTTATAATTTATTCAATAAAAATATGATGAATGTCTTCATTGCTCTGGTTTACCATTGATTAAGTCAGTTCTGGAATCATTTTTCCCAATTCTCATATACATACAAAAATATGTAATTTCTCTGTTAATTAGTTTTAAAAAGTCTCAAGGATGGAAATACAAAATTTAATTCATGATCTTCTATAATAAGTTTAAAAAGGCATTTTAGATGTGTTCATGTAGCTTTATAGAAAGGTAGATAAATATATAAATGTCACTAGTATCAGGAAAAAACTTGTCTCTCTGATATGACAATTTTTTAGGACAAAATGTATAAATTATGTATATTTACCTACCTCCAAACCAAGATGAATTGCTATTTTTCTTCCCTAAATTCATGTGAAAATAGGAGGTAATATAAATAGGTGGGTGGAATAGTGTCATGTCATAACATTATATTCTGCAGAGTCCTCAATCTTATCTAAAGCATTGAAATTATATGCAAAAATTAGTTAATTATTATTTTGAGAAGATGTTTCAGTGTTCATAATTGAACCCTCACCTCTGTGATGTGTCCTTACTAAGACTAAAATGATATGCATGGACACACAGTGAATTTTCACATTTGTTGTCTATGAGTTGGCAAAAATTGTATTGCGGACAGATGTTAGAGTTTTACTTAAGACATTAAAACTTTAATCTGAGGAACAAATAGAGCTAAAAGGAGCTTTGAAGCAAGTATTAAACTGTGCCATGTATTCACTTTGGTGTTGTCTGAGATCAAATTGGAGATCCCCTTAAGACTCCAAATGTACCCTTATAACTGCTAAAAATTCCAAGCAGATGTGCTGATCTCAGAAGAAAAAAAAGCTGAAGAACTCTGCAGAGACTTGTCAGAAGCCACTTGTGTTCACTAAAGTCAAATCAGAATATAAAGGACCTAAAAAGTGGCCAGAGTTGCCTAGCAATTTGTCGTATTTTCCCCAAGTAGTGCAGAAGTCACTTCTCTGCCAATCATGACCTAAAGAAGCATGTGCCAGAAGTTTTATTGATAAATCCTTTTACCTTTGTCCCTAACCTATTCTTATAGACCATTACACAGTTTTTAATATATAAAATCCTTTTCATATATTCATACTTATGTACATAATCATACAATAAGATAATTTCTACATTTTGCATAGAAGAAACACAAACAGAAAAAAAAAGGTATTCTATCTACAGAGTAAGATACTTTAAATTCACAGATCTTACTGGCATACTAAGTGAATCTACAGCCAGGTTTCAAGCTTAATAACAAATATCTACCCAAAGGCTTAGTCTCATTTTAGATCTCAAACCAGCTAGCCAGTCTTTTTAACAAAGTGGTGGTTACCTGGTGAATTGTTCCTTACCACTCCCCTGTCTCCTTCTCATAGGTAATGCCATCTCTACTACAAACACTAATAATTACAGGTATAAATTTATAAATTTATTTGGATTGTGTGTGTGTGTGTATGTGTGTGTAAATTGGAGCCATAGTAAAACATATTTGTTCATAGGCTCATGGTTGGCTTGATCTTTATCTATAAACATTCATTAAAACAGAAGCCTTCAACTTACTCATGTTTGATTCATGTCAAATTTCATTTATTTGGGGAATTGTTGCTATGAAAATATGAATTGTAACATATGTAGTGCAGGACATACCACAAAGGAATTGATAGTATCACTGAGAGTTGGACTGGAGGATCGCTTCACCATCCTGCCTGAAGCCAAAACTAGCACAGCTATGACCATTGTGTCATTGATCATAAAAAAAAGCTCTTCAGTATAACCTTCACAAGAGATGAGAAGCAAATCTACAACCAAATACAACCTTATGGAGATATAAGGCTAATCACAGATTGACTGCTAATAGAATTTCAGCAGATAACAAGATTGTTTGAGACTTTAGATTAAATGAACCTGTATCCCATGTTGTGTAACTACAAATTGTGAATGAAATCGTGTAGTACAAAAGTTCATGGAAGCTAAAAACAGTTGTGTTATATGATTCAGCTGTCCTGATTCTGGGCTTATAAAGAAAATGAGGATCTTGAAATACTGTCTGAACTCCAAGACTTGGTATTTCCTCTTAAACTAGGGATGGATGAGAAAACATAACAAAAGAAAATAGCCCCCAAAAGCTGACAACAGTGTCAGAGACAGTCCTTGCCCCCTTTGCCAGGAGTCCCATAAGAAGCCATGTAGAGAAGAGAGAATGATTTGATATGGTGGGAGGGGGAAGGGACCTTGAACAAGGATATACAAGGATAGAAAATGTGACTTCTTAATTCATAACAATAAAAAAAGAAGCCAAAATCTCAAACTTCAACACGTGCAGAGGACCAGGCCACAAGATAGGCTGTGGCAATGCATGGCACAAACATTATGAAAGGAAAGTATTCATTTTTGAATACTTGAAAGTATTCATCTTGAGAGCCATAAAAATTAGAGAAAAATCTACTCCCTCATAATGCCTGTAGGATGAAGACTCTGAGAATGGATAGCCAGAAGACCACTGAGGATAGAACCAAACATGATTGAAAAGAAAGGAAATGGATGCCAATGAAACTATTCTTACTGATATTTTGTTATGCTTATAGATCACTGCCTAGCCTAATTGTTAGGCTTCACCTAGTAACTGATGGAAACAAATGCAGAGATCTACAGACAAACATGAAATAGTACATTGCAAATTCTATAAAGAAAGAGAGAAAGGATAATGGAACCAAGAGGTGCCAAGAACACCAAAGGTAAACAGGAGGAGTTCACCAAACTGGACTCATGGCAGCTCACAGAGACTGAACCACCAACCAGAGAAGTCTAATCATCTTAAATAATTTAATATTTAAAAAATAACCTCAGTACTATTTGATGGTCACTATTGTAAATATGGAAGATATTGAAAATAATTCTTGCTTGCTTGGTTTTTTAATATGTATTTATTTATTTAGCCATTTATCAGTATTTGCCCTGTTGAAATCAGCTATTTATCCACACTGACTAAAAGGAATCTTTAAATGTCAACTCCTATCTTCCTTTGACTCGATCCCATTTTTTCTTATTAATTCACATATTACCAAGATTTGTAGATGAAACATAAGCATTTAATCAATTAAAGAAGTTCATATTACCCAGCATCCCAAATACCTAACAATTTTTGATGCTATACTTGTAAAATTGCTAAAGTTGGAATATTCTCATGAATAGAACATTCTTTTTTCAATTTTTATTATGAATAAAGTCACATTTTCTATCCATGTATATCCTTATTCAAGGACCCTTCCCCTTCCTACCTCCTCCAGTCACTCTCTCTTCTTAACATCTCCCCATCTCCTCCCCAGCATGGGCAGGAGGTCCCAAGGTACCAATATTGCTCAGTTCAGCCTCCACTCCTGGCAGATCCAGTTTCCTCCCCAAAACACAAAGACTGAGTCAGGTGTTTCTCTAGAGGGAGTGGAATCCAAGGTGTCAGTCCAAGGTGTTTCAGATCCCAAGCTGTTCAGTGGTTGTGGTTTGCAGCTTGGACATGCTTTGCTTTTTGCTTTTTTGTTTAGATTTTTTCTGTTTCATTTTATTTTATTTATAAAATAAAGTCTTTTTTTATCCATGTATCCCCTTGCTCCCCATCTCTTCCCCCTCCCAAGCTCTCTCAGTCAGTCTTCAGCCTCCCTCAAGTCTTGTCCTCTCCACCCACATCCCCTCCCACAAAAGGGCAAGAAATCCCAAGGTACATAGCTTTCTTGATTGTATCCCTTTATTTGATATCAAGCCTTAACACCAATGAGGATGAAATTTTGTAATTAACTTACTTCAACCGAGAGTCAGGTAATTGCTTTTATCTGTTAACTTAATCTTCCTTTAGGCACCATTCTTATTCCAAAAGCAGACATCTTTAAAGTTGTATATTTGTCTGACAATGAAGGACACACCATTAGAATGGATATTCACTTACATTAACTTATTAAATAATAGAGTAATTATTTTATGAATGTCTTAATGGTCTGATTCAAAGAGATCCATAAGTAGAACCTACATTTCAAGAGTTTTAATCAAATATACTTCGTTTTACCCCTTAAATTATGATGTAAACCTGATTACCATTGGTCTACAGGATTCTAGAGGAGTCACTGGATATTTTGTCCATTCAATTTACTTTACAGTTCAAGAGCATGCATAACATTTTTCTTGCATGTATTCTGCCCTTAACATAAAATATAAACTTACTGTAGTGAAAAATTTTCAGGCCTTTTAAAAATGGGAATTTTTATTGGAGTTAAATGCCTTGAAAATAGGGGAACCTGAAAATCATATTAAAAATAGTATTGCTGCCTCCTTGGCAAAACATACTATAACTTGATATTTTTTACTAAAGCACAAAAAAAGAAGAATGTGATATTTAAGCATGATGACATTATGATATTACATGTTATATGGTTATACTGTTCATTTGAACTTTTAAATCATTTTCTGAAACAATGAACTAAAGAACTATTCTCATTTTAAAGATAACAAATTATGTAATTGGATGAGAAATGAAGTTTTCTGAAGTGTGTTAAATGTGTAAAATTACATATAGTGGCATGCACAAGAATATGTGTACAACATTATGCACAATTCATCCTATCCTCATGGCTGAAGAAATGGACATAATTACTGTAGGTCAGCAACAAGATAGTCCTATTGACAAGCCCTGTGACAAAAGAAAAATAAAAAATATGTCTTCTGTATTAGCAAAAAAAATTGTCAGTAATCCATTGTTTAGAGTAGGCAAAGCATCCATTGAAAATTATGTTTTAAATTATAAACTCAAAGGAATTTAGAATTCATTTTTCATATATTTAAAAACAAAAAGAATAATCCTGAAAATGTCTAGGATTACTGAACTATACCCTTCACTCCATTCCCATATCTGTTATTTCAGCAAGTAAGCTGACTGACAAGGAGACCTCGGGTGTTAGTTCTGGTCTACTGCTCAAGCTCCATATGCAGTAATTATTTCTACTTAGAATCTGTGGCTAAGGACAGTCAATGCCTGTCTTGTCTGTCAGCTTGCTTGCCCTTATTTGGGAGAAATGGTGAGTCAATAGAAAGAAGGATGCAAAAACATAGACAGAAAGATGGATGGGACCAAATAAAAACAGCAGATGTACAGATTAAAATATATGTTAAGCTTTGCAAACTCTGCAAGAGGCTGGACAGCTTGAAAGATGCTCATTTTCACTTTACAGATTTATGACATTCTTTCTCCAATATTCATGAACACAAAGAGTATTTGCCTAAGGCAGATACAGTGGTGAGGCATTAAAACTGACAATAATGGCCTACCACAATGAACAACATAATTAGAAACTTTGGGCAATTTTATTCATTGAATTCAAGATACATCTACCACTCTTACATTTCTCTCTGTGAACAAAAGTGCAGTAATCTGTAACACAGGTCAGTTATTTCTAAAAGTTCTAAATCTCTTTAATTCTTTAACTAAGGTCTTTTCATTTTCATTTTATTTAAAGTATGTGACTTGCTGCTTTACTTAAGTCAACAGGTTCTTGACTAATTGGCTGACAGATTCATTCTGAATACTATGTTTAGTAAACTACAATTATAAACCTTTCAGCATTCTCTTATTTTTGCAAGAAAATGAACACAAACAAAAATTACATTATATTTTGCATTTAATTAAGACTATGGTATTTTGAATTAGATTTTTAGAATTCAGAAGTACCTATTATCCAAATCCTTCTACAAAGCTGACATCTAACTTATGTCCAAATATGTGCAAACTATGACAGCATAAAATGAATAAAGTATTATAATGAATAAATATCTAAGTTACATATTTTTTCATTTATAACCCACACAAGCACACACACACAGACACACACACACACACACACACACACACACACACACACACACTGTACACAGTAACAGACTCCTGTCTTCTCTAATTCTTGTATTACATTCTACAGTATAATTTTTAAATTCACTATATGTGGTTAATGGCTATCTGACAGGATTCCTAAATTCTAAATAAATACATTTAAGCACTCTCTCACAACACTATAGCCAGTCATTCCAAAATTTGAACAAACAACATGTTGCCAAATATCATGTCTTATTGTGGGTAACTTGTGGGCTGAGTCTTAGTGTCTGCAATGTTTCAAATATTGTCTGCATTTAGTCACTTGTCTACTGTAGGCACCTAGTCTTATTTCCATGGTAGTTTAAATAAATCTTTTTCTGACACCCACTTTTCCTAAAACTGGATGTCATCCTAATTTAACCATTACTAAAGTTGTGAAATACCTATATATTCAGCAACAAAAGCATAAAAGAATTTTCTAACCACAAGCGTAACATATTGGATTTTATTCTGTGAAGCAGTTCTTGAATTCAAACAGCAAACGTCAAAGAGATTATAAGAAGAAAGTTCCTTAAATGGTAAACAATACAGAAATTTTACAAAAAAAATACCCAATTTGCAAATATAAAGAATTTTTTCAATTTTGAATACAATTGTATTGAAAGAATTTCATGAAATTAATATGGAATTCTGAAGTTGATTTCTAGCTTGAATGTATATGGAAACAAATGAATGTCAATTAACTTTAATTCCAAAGTAGTTCAGTTCTTAGACAGTAACCACTACCCATTTGTCTCCTTTAATTAATATTAGACAGGTGTGTACACAATCTTGGCCCAGATTAATCACTGTCAGCGCAAGCTAAGGCACACAAAATCATCTTGTCCTACAGATCAATGGTTCCTGTGTTACACACAAAGACCTTGGCATCACTCTTCGCCACACTATAGCTCATGGAAGCAAGTACTTTCCTCTAAATATAAATTATTTTAAATATTGTAAAATAACTGCTGTATGTTTTATAATTAATCTGTTTTTTTCTTCACTCTTTTAGCTACCAAATACTAGAGACTGTACTCTAGAAAGCAATGACATATACAAAAAGTGATAATAAAAACACAAGTACCAGGCAATGGCAGAGGTATATGCACATAAGGGATAGGTAATAAGATAGAAGTAAAAAACTGATTCCTAGAGTAAGGACATAGTTTCAATATATTATACAAGTTATATAAAGATTCAAACAAAAAGCTCAAACATAGCAAAGAAAATCAGCAGAAATTCTCATGGAAATGTCTTACCATAGATCTACCTAACAATCAATACAGGAAAACTGTCTTGAATTAAGACATGAAGAAAGATAGAAACTAATTTATTGCAAAAGATTTTTGCCCCATATGGGTCAGAGACCTGGCCCACTTGCAGTTGCCTTTCCCCTAAAAAAATGACTCAGACACTTATATTAATTTCATTCTATTTGATCTATGTCTCAGGCATATTGATAGCAAGCTCTTTCATCTTAATTCAACTCATTTCCATTAATCTATCTGGCCACATGGCTGTACCATGGCCTACCTGTGTCCTTTACATGTTTCTTCTTAAGTGGCTTGATGGAGTCTGTCTGACTCTGCTCTCCTTCTCCCACCTATCCTCTGATTCCTCCACCTACTTCCATGACATCTAACACAGGCCAAAACAATTCATTTATTTACAGAATATTCACAGCATACAGATGAACATTCCCACCACACTTCTCCTTTTTCTGTCTAATCAAAATAGAAGGTTTCAATTTTAATATAGCAAAGTTACATATAACAAAACAGTTATATAGCAAGAAATACAGTTACAATATCTAGTCATTTTGTAATTAACAAAATTAAAGAAAATATTTATTGTCTACCTTATTCTTGTGCATTTAGAGTTTCAAATCTAATATATTTGAAATATATAATTTAATAATTAAAATATCTAAGAAAAACTATACCTATAATTATTAAACCTTCAACTACATCTAAAACTTACAGAAGGATCTACTACCCAAATAAACAGAAAATGCAAGCAATTTCCAAATTCTAGAAATAACCAAGATGACACCTGTCTGCCTGGATAGTCACTCAAAGTGCCTTTGTAACATTGGGACATCCATCTTCAACCTAAAAGCCCAATGTCTCTGGCATATCTTTCAGTGATACAGGAAATCTGGCAGATTGTCAGTTGCTTCCCCTTGTGTCCTGAAAGATGCCTGGCAATTTTCTCTGCAGAACAGGAACCTGAAGGACCATCTGCGCTTGTTCTGGCAAAATTCAGAGGTCATGTTCCTATGGAATCTGTATGTCTAGTTTATACAGCATACTGTCAAACAGTCAATACAAGAACAGATTTTTGTCCAGTAGCTAACTGTTGCCACAAAGGAAATTCCACCTGAAGTTTCTTCGGTGTTCATCATTCTATTGAAACACATTGGTGCTGCCATGAATAGACCAGTCTCACTGTCCAGAAAAGTCTAAGTTCTTAAAATATTTTAAATATCATATTTTTTAGGTCTTTGAAGTGATTGAATACTACCTATCTAATTGAAATATATCTTGGTATACCTATAAAAATCTAACTAATATGGTTATAGTTTGGTTATCATAGATGACTATTAATATGCATTTCTTATTTACACATTATGGTTTTAAATGAGTTACTTAAACATCATACCTTAAACAAAAATAGAAAAATGAATACAGCATAACAAAGTTGATGTTAAATTTGTATCAATAAACCAAAATGCATCTATATTTTTTAGTCATTCATATATCATATTCCTATCTTTTTTAAGAGATTAACTATTACCATTAGCCATTTATAACAAAAAAAAAAAGTTTACAAACAACATTTTGGGAATTTGGGTGTAGCTTTTTTTTTTTTTTTACTACCTCCTGTTGATGAAGAGACACTAGCAATATTATAAGGATCCTGAGCCTAGATGGATCATCTTAATAGGCATCCTGGAAGCTGGTCATCCCATCAGTGAATTTTCGGGTGGCCTTGACTAATGAAGCCATGTTTGCCTAGAAACAATCCAGGACTTTTTATCTTCTGTGGAAACAAAAGCAGAAACTCTTTTTCCCAAGTAACATATCCTCAGATTCAATTTTAAAAGTCAAGATATCTTTAAAATATATATGTTTGTTTAACTTAATAGCCTTTGCAATCAATTGTTTCTCTGCAGTTAGTTCATTAAAAGTTAAAAAATTAAAATAAAACACAATAATAACCATAATCTAGACTCTTTGTGGATTTGCCCTCTTTATATGGCTTTTTATATTTTATTCCTTTATTTCTCATTTTCAAGAGCTTTTCTATTCCCTTTCTTTTCTCTCCCAGTCTATGTATTCTTTTTCGCACACATTTTAACTTGTTTAAAGGTTTTCCTTCATATGAATCTGTTTTAGTATGAATCCTTAATCATTTACTAACTAGAAGAGCTTTTTAAATGCACGTTGATTTCTGACTCCACCCATTTGGAAGCTTTTGAATAAGGCAAGGTGCCAGAACCATGTTTACTTTCTCAATTTTTAAATCTGAGTCAGAAAGCTGTTTAAGAAGCCATGTCTCTGCATGCTGCCAGCAAACAGAGAGGATCCAAGAAAATGCTGGTACTAAAAAACTTTGACTCTGCTCCCCTTTTGTTCAATATAAACAGAAATTTTAAATCAAACACATGCAGCTTGTTGTTTAAACCAAGGCTTCTGTGAGAATTCAGGGCATCTGCCTTAAGCTGCCTGCTGTGGACCTGCCATTTTTAAAATCAAACTCAAACTCTGTGGTGTGTCTGTACTATGACCCAATTGGGAAGCCACTTTTGGCTCTGTTTCTGTGCTCTAGAATGCTTTTTAAACTTTCTCAGTCTTGGGGCACGTGTTTGTGGCCCCAGGTTGAGAAGCCATTTGTTGTATAATGTTTCTGACCCCATAAAGGTCTGTTGTACAAGGTTTCTGATCCTATCCAGGCCAGAAGTTCAGAACTGAATATGACAGCTTTTACCTCCAAAAATGACTCAGACACATATTAATTTTATCCTGTTTGGCTGATGTCTCAGGAAGAAATATATATGGCAACAAGCCCATGTTCACCTGGATCCCTTATATGTTTTTTCTTTGGTAACTGAATGGAGTCTGTCTGACTCCACCCTCCTTCCTCTTCTAGCTTTCTGATTCTTCCACCTACTTCTACAGTACCTGACACAAGCCAAAAACAGTTCCTTTATTTACAGAATATTCACAGCATACAAATGAACATTCCCACCACACTAATTTATGGGAAAAAATAAAATTCAGTAAAAATTAATTAAATGAAGATAAAAAGAAAGTATGAAGCAGAAAGTACATTAATCAAGGCTTTTTAAAAAAATCACTAGAAAGATTCAAATGTAGATTTGATAAGCTGAAAAGTAAAAATACTGCAGTCAAAGATAAGCAACCATAGCATCTGATGTTTACAAAAAAACACATATGGAAGAAAAATAATATATGATGCTTAACATATCTGGATGACTCTAAGTGATATGGAGTGTTCATTGAAGATTTTTATAAGAAAAAGATGAAAAATAAAAGCATAGACTAAACATTCCATTCAATAATTCAGTGAGTTTTCCTATATTTTATTTAAAGTAAAAATATGCCTATATAACTATGAAGCAAATAAACTATTAATAACATTAATCAAAGCATAAGTATTAATACTAGGCATTGGAAACACAAGCACATACATTTATGATAATATATGTATTAAAATTTCTACATATTTTAGTATAAAAATAAAATTATCTAAGTCTTAAAAAATTTAAGTACATATTTTATTTAATTTTTAGACATTTTATAAAATATATATTTGGTCATATTATGTCCAATTTTTTCAATTCCTACTCAATTTTCATCAGTCATTTTCTATTCACAAAACATCAGTTACTGTGTCTCTCTTAAACATGACAAAATAATTATAAGTAAGGTCTTGCACATACACATGTACATGGGCATATGGATACATGTCCAAGCCGACAAACACTCTCACACACACATATACACAAATACACACACACATACACAGACACACAATGTATGAACAGTAGACCTTTCTTAGAGAGTTTGATATACCTAGTATCATCCTATTAAAGGAAAGTGTTCCTCTCAAAGCATTTGTCAATTCTAAATAATTTTTTTGTTAATGGCTGGACTTTATTATGGTTAAGATTGAAACTTCGTTTGTATTTCTCATTATCTATTTTAATATTTTTTCTGGCTTGAGCCTTTTCAAGTCTTGTATATACTGTCATAGTCTCTGTGAGTTTGCATGTGCAACATTTCCATTATGTCTAGAAAATGCTCCTTATTTGTATGCATTGACAATGTATATCTCTTAGAATCTTTCTGCTTTCTCCTGGCACTGATTTCCTAATAAGAAAGGGTAGTATAAAAGTATTCCATTTAGAGAGTATACTTCCAAGTCTCACAGCCATATAGTGTTGTCCAGTTTTAGGTCTATGTATTCATTACCATCTACTGCAATAAGGAACTTCTCTGATGAGTGTTCAGCAATGCACTGTTGAAGGGCCATTGCAATATATCATCAAGAGCCATTATTACTATCTTAATTTAGTAAATAATTGTTGTGTTAGATTTCTGGCTGGCCTTTCTGGCTGATCCTCAAGGTTTGGAAACACATGCAGTCCCACAGAGACACAAATGCTTTATAATTTTTACAATAATTGACCTAGGGCTCAGGCATATTGCTAGCTCCCTTATCTGAAATCAACCCATCTTGTTCATCCATGTGGCTCAGTACCTTTTCTTAGAGCAGCATATGAACTTCTTTTCACTGCTTCTGCTGCTGTCTCATCATTGTGTCAACATTGCATCTCTGAGGCATCTGTCTGGCAGCTCTGTGTCTGGCATCTGTCTCTGTTCTTCTTCTACTCAGAGTTTTCTTAGCCTAGCAGGCCCACCTACATTTCCTGTCTGCATTTTGGTCAATCAGCTTTCATTAATCACATAGGCAAGACAATTATTTAAAATGTAAAACATAAGACCCTATAATTTACCTTTTTCTCTTTTTAAACAAGAGGAGCCCCAAATCCAATATTCTTTTTCTTTTTTTATTATCTATAATGACTTATACTCAACATATAAACAAACCTAAACATGTATAATCCACTTTTTTTGTGGAATGTGGGCATTGTCTTCTAGGATACCTCTGCTGAATACAGGCATTGGCAATCCCATGGGGATCCAAAAAAATTTTTAGGATTATGGATAAGTCTTCAGTGGAATAGTTTGTAAGGCTGAGTAATCTCAGGCAGTCTCCTTGAAGTAGCTTTTGATGCAGAGCTCTGAAGAAATCTCAACAAAGGTGCTCTGACATGCTGGATCATTTGGGCCCTCTATTTCCATTGGAGACTTTTCAGGGGGTCTTCCTCTATCAAACTTTATTTTCTTTAACTGGGAATAAATCCACAGCTTCTCATTTTCTGTTAAAAAAAAATAGTCTCTTCTCTAAAGTAGCATACCATTTGATTTCAGTTTTAAAGTCAAATCATTAACAAAATATATACATTGGCTTAATCTATTAGCATTTGTAATCAAGTGTTTTAGCAGCTTTAACTACTTCATTTATAGTCTAAAAACTTAAAGATAAGATATTAACATACAGTATCCAATCACTCTTTTTATTTTCTATTTTTACATGGTTTATTACTATTTTTTTTTATTCTGTCTCTTTTAATGACTTTTTCTATCGTTTTCCTTTTTTACTTTCTCTCTTAAGCCTATGTATATTTTAAACCATTTACAGGCTCCATTTTTTGTTTTTAGTTTGTCTCTACTGTATATCTCTTTTCTTTTCTGTTTCTGACCACCTTCTTCTTGGCTAGGGTGGGTGACTCCACCCAGCTTCCCTTATTTCTTTCTGTTCCTGTCCACATCTTTAATCCTTCATCCAGTTTCCTCTATTAATTCTGTTTGTGTGTCCACACTTTTAATCTCCCAAGGTGTGGCTAAGGATTAAAGGCATCACTAGGGTGGCTGCCTGACTCTACCCAGCTCCTAGTCCAGCTAAAGTTTAGCTAATTATCAGACAAAATTTCCACTCTGAGGAATATTAGGGTTCATATAATCACCAAGTAAAGCACTGCTGTCTTCTGCTCATGAATTCCATCTATGTATCTGGCAGCAAAGACTCCCAAAAGATATACAAATGTTCTGCCTCTAAGGCTGAATCAGGAAACTTTAGTTTAAAAAAGCTACACTTCTGCTTGCCTCCAGCAAACAATGTTGATTCAAGAAAATGCAGCTGCTTCTAAGAATCAATCTTTGACTCTGTTTCTGTTTGCTTGTGAAAACAGAATCCTTAAACCCACTGTAAGTAGTTTGTTTTCATACCAAGTCTTTTGTAAGACTTTGGAAACCAGCCTTGGTGTAAGCTGCCTCTCATAGACCCACCATTTTGAAATTCAAGCCCCCATACCTTACCAGGGTGCCTCTGTACCATGGCTCCTGTGAGACACACAACTCACAAAGAGTTTTTGGCTCTGATTCTGTGCTCTAGAACCCTTTTTTAATTTTTCTCAAACTTTATGTAGATATATGTCACCCATGTTGGGCAGCCATTTGTAGTAAATGATTTGTGACCAGATTTTCTGGTCTAGCTCAGAGATTCAGATCCACAGTCTCACAGTAACACGTGTAATCCCACAGAATCTCACAAACAATTATATTATTTTTACACTGATTGACCAAGGGCCCAGGCATATAATTTGCTAACTCCTTCAACTGAACTCAACCCATCTTGTTTAGATGTGTGGCTCAGTACCTTTTCTTAAAGCAGAATTTCAGCTTCTTTTCTTTGCTTCTGATGCCATCTCCTGTCCCACATCCCTGAGGCATCTGTACAAAGAACACAAGTTCTTCCTGTACACAGAGTTTTCTTAGCCTGGTAGCCATGCCCACACTTCTTGTCTGACTTTTGGCAAATCATCTTTTATTAAACCCATAGATGAGATAATTATTTAAAATGTAACACATAATCCACTACAAATAATAGTAGTAAGTGCATTATGGGGACCATAACCTATCCAGTCTCAGGTTCTAGGCACCATTAACAGTTTTATGTATGGGTTTTATCTCACATAACAACATCTAACTACTTAACAACAAGGATAAATATCTAACTCAAACATAAATATGTCTAATTAATTTCATATTTTTTTAAATTACATAAATAAATATATTCAAATTAAAATATAAAACAAAACACAAAATATTACTATTTTTAGCATGATAAATTATAAAATATTTTAAATTTCATTGTCTCAACAGTAAGTATTACTTCACAAATATTTGAGTTAAATAAAAGTTTCTATAATTCCTGTTTTCTGTAGTTAAAATGTATAGTGTTTTTTATCCATTTATTTGGACTTTCATTGAAACTGAATATCAGATAAATAAGTACATGTGCATTTCAAAATTTGACTCAAGAATGAGTATGCCCCTAGAAGAAATGGACAGCTTTCTGGACAGGCACCATCTTCCAAAATTAAATGAAGACCAGATTAATTACCTAAACAGGCCTATAACCCTTAAGGAAATTGAAGCTGTCATTAAAAACCTCCCCAAAAATAAAAGCCCTGGCCCAGATGGTTTCAGTGCCGAATTCTACCAGACATTCAAAGAAGAATTGCTACCGTTA
>PVIH01005923.1:98881-117780 GCA_004025045.1 Sigmodon hispidus | reverse complement strand
TGAGAAGAAGACACAATTGCTCCACTTTAGACTATCAGGTACTTAGCTTTTTTGTGTGTTTAGACCTTTGCATTGAGTGAATGACACATGTGAGTGGTCAACAGGATTACGGTTTTAACAAAATAACAGACTCTGGAGCTGGACGACACTTAGATAACCTAATATATTTCTTTTTTTTTTTTTTTTTTTTTTTTTTTTTGATTTATTTATTTATTATGCATACAGTTTTTACAGAAGAGGGCGCCAGACCTCATCATAGATGGTTGTGAGCCACCATGTGGTTTTGCTGGGAATTGAACTCAGGACCTCTGGAAGAACAGTCAGTGCTCTTAACCTCTGAGCCATCTCTCCAGCCCCTATTTCTTTTATTTCACAGTCTGAGGATATGCCTCAGCGATAGAGCACTGCCTAGCTGTGTGAGGGCCCAGTCCCCAGCATCCCTCCTGCCACTAAATTCCAATTTGTTTGCTGTGCTGTTGTTATTTTGAGACTGGGTCCCTGGCTATGGGGACCAGGCTGGCTTCAAGCTCAGAGAATTCTGCCTGCCTCTGCCTCCCAAGTGCTGGAATTAAAACCATGTGTCAATAGCCACCTTGGCCTTGTTTGTTTTTGAGAAGAAGGTTTCATTTTGTAGCTCACATTGGTCTTAAATACACCATCCCCTGCCTCGGCCTCCTGAGTGCTGGAATTGCAGGCCTGAGCCACTACCCGGCCTGTGTGTTGTGTTTCTGTCTTAAGCTCCACTTTCCTCAAATCAGTGGTTTCTTCAGGACAGAACTAGGCTTTGGAAATCCCTAGTTGTTATATCTTATGACGCCACAAGGTGGAGCTTCAGAGCTGACATTCCTCACCACTTGGGAACCACGGGTTTGGGAATCTGTGTAAATTAAATGATGACAGCAGCTCCCGCCTCACAGAATTCTAAAGAGGACACACGAGAGTCTGGGAGCTGGCATGGGACACCTTGCAGGGCAGACAGTTAAGCCCTGAGTTGTATTTCAGTTATTATTTATCATTACTGGGCACTCACATCAACCATTTTAGTAAAAGATAAAATTATAACACATGCCAAATGACATATTTTGCTACAATAGTAGCTTTTATTTTTTATGGTGGTGGTGATGCCTGGGCTCTGAATTTGGATCCTTGTCCATGTCAGGCAAGCACTCTGCCATTGAGTTCTATCTCAGACCTATACCCACCCACCCCCTACCTCCTTTAGAAGATTTATTTTTAGTTATGTGATTCAGGGGGTACATATGAGTTTAGGTTCCTTAAGATGCCCAAGGCATCAGGTCCCCTGGAGCCTCCATGTGGGTGCTATGAGCTAGATTTGGGTCCTCTGGAAGTGCAGTATGTGCCCTTAACCACTGCATCATCTCTCCATGCTCACCCCACCTCCCCATCAGTCACCACCCTGGACAGTTTGCTAAGCTGGCAAACTGGTCTTCAACTCCTTGGTGCCCAGACAGGCCTCACACTTGTGTTCTGTCTGTCTGAGTCTCTCAGGCTGTGAATACTGTTGAGCATCTCACCTGCAGTCCCAGCATCACTGCTGCTGTCTTGTTCAGAAACCATCTTGCTATGTAGCACAGGCTGGCCTTTACAGTAACAAGCATGCACCACCAGATCCAGCTTCTAGATGTGTCTTAACAATTGCGCAAAAATAAACTTTATTGAATGATGGAGTTAGGGTCAGGAAGGAAATGTTGCCTTTTCCCCAGTTTCTGATGCCTGGTAGAGCTTGGTTTGACTGGATGCCCCTACCTTTTATATGGTGTCAGTGCTGTGAAATGGGACAGTGACATGCACTGCTGTAAGGAGCAGGTCAGGCAGGCTTAGGCATGCTCAGTACAGTGCTTGGCCACCCCTGGCTGTGTGATCCTGAACAAATGAACCCCTGAAGTCCTCTGTCTTTTCATTAGTTTTTATTATTGTTGGTTGGTTGGTTGGTTTGCAAAACAGAGTATCTGTGTAGCTCTGGCTGTCCTGGAACTCACCAAGATCCACCTGCCTCTGCCTCCCTAGTGCTGGGATTAAAGGCATACATCACTATGCCCTGCTTGTCTCTATTTGTGAGAGGGGTTAATTTTGCACTTTTCAGAGCTATTTGAAGAAAAATATTGAGACAGATTCTAGGAACCAAGAACAAGGAAGACACAAAACCGAGACCGATTCAAGGGACCTTTCTTCCTTCCCATTCCAACTGAGTTATTTGTCCAGATCCCTGGTCGGGGAGAGCATGAGTTCAGCTGGGGCCCAACACAAGGCCTTCAGGTCAGTGGGCTGAATCATAATCTGGGCTAGAGAATCTCTAAGGATGGAACCCATTGCTGAATCAGAAGCCAAGACCTGTGGGATGTCTGAAGAACTAAACCATGGTGTTTACAGTGTTGTGATGTGTTCTGGCCATGCAAAACAGCCCTGGAAAGGGGGCAGGGCTGAGAATGCCCAGGTGCACCACAGAACCCTTCCCGCCCCACAAAGTTCTATGCATCCACACTTACAGTTTTTCCAAATTTGAGAACTATCTTTTCAGCATTGATGTGGTCCAGGAAGTTAGGGTGATGCTTTCTTCTTCGGTAATCCTCTTCTGTGAAGGGAACCTCAGTGTCGTCCTAAGGGAGACACAAGGTACAAATCTAATGCTCCAGAGCCAAGGGATGCTGTACTGTTCCATGGAAGCTCAGTACTGTCTGGTTCTTAAGGATGAAACCCACATCTCCAAATAGCTAGCACAGAAGACCCGATAGCCCCCACATAAGAAAGGGATACATATTTTCTGTGATGGACATAGCAAAGACTCTGTAAAAGTTATCAAAATGTACTCCACAGGCACATAAAATTATTATATGCCAACCAAAACAGGAAACATTCTTAAAAAAACAAAACATAATGCTGAGCCTCCAGGCCTGTATGTGGTGGGTCTTGCTCATCTTGTTTAGGTTGTGCTTTGAGATGAGCAGGAAAGTCACCTTGATGTGATCTCAAAACAAACGAAAAGAAGACAGGGTCCTTCTTGATTACTCAGGTTTTAATGCAGACACCAAAGGAAAACAAAGGAAATCATGGGCACAGCAGAAGGCTCTGGTAAACAGACATCATTTAGCTTGGGAGATTACCCAGAAAACAGTCTCTCCGTTGGTTACAGTGGCATATTGAACATATGTTAACAAGACATCTAGCTGCAAAACACAAGGCTAAACGGAAGCTCTCTGTAGACTAACAAAATGGAGGCCTTGTTTGTGTTTTGACATAGGGTTTCAGGTTGCCCAGGCTGGCCTTGCATTTGATAAGAACCCAAAAGGGACTTGACCCTGAACTCCTGATCCTCTTGCCACTAATAAGAGCTAAAGTCAACCTGTAAGCCTCACTTGCCCACGGACAGATAACTTCCTGGGATGCTGGGGGCTGTTGTTTATGTAGAAAAACAAGTTTGTGGTGTTTTCACATCAGTAAACAAGGTTGGTTGTCCCAACTGCACAGGATGCACCCGATCATAAGTGGGAGGTACATAGACGGCATGTACAATAGCATGTATGCTTGCCCCTGACTGCATGACAATGGAAGAGAAGACATGGAAGGGAAGGAAGCCTTGTGTGTTCTATCTTTATGAGCACCTGACTAAAATAATTCAATGCCATTCTCTGGGAGTCCAGGGTGTGAGCTGGGCCTGTGTCCGCCTTCCCGGCCAGTATTCACTAAGCTTGCTTCAGTCGCACAATTGTGAATATGGTTTTTTTCCTTGCAATTTTCAGGTTCAACACCTCGACCTCCTCAGTCCTGGGATTGCAGGCATGAACCACCATGCCCAGCTTACACTAACACATGTAATACTACCTGCTTTGAATTTATATTTACAAATAATGGTTCTTGGAAGTACTAGACTTTTCCTTCTGTGGTGGCAGTAACCAGAGTGTATGAAATCTCTAAGCTATGTTGTGACTGTAACCTGAGAAAGGGGCTGATTCAAGACAAGAAATGAATTATTACCAGAGAACATGGGCAGGGAGTGGTGACACACACCTTTATTCTCAGCACTTGGGAGACAGAGGCAGACAGATCTCTGTGAGTTCCAGGCCAGCCTGAACTATATACTGAGTCTTGATTTCAAAATATGAAAAGAATACATGTATGGTGCAGTCAATGGAGGCTGAAATTTACCCAGTAATCAAGGGCATTCAGGAGCTTAAAACAAACAAAAACCCACAATAGGTATAGGGGTGACTACTTTTAATCTCAGCACCTGGGAGGCAGAGGCAGGCAGATGTCTGAGTTTGAGTTCCAGGGTGGTTACAAATACACAGAGAAACTCTATTTCTATAAACTAAAAATAAATAAATAAGAACAGCATAAAAATTGTGTATAGCATGTAAATATTGTTGGATTGGAATGTCCAGTTTGCTCCTGCAGGGTCTGAAAAGTCTCATCTCTTTCTCTCTCCAAACCCTGCCCTCTCAGAGAGTCTCCAACAAAGAAAAGGTGCCAAAAAGCCCAGTTCTGCCTTCTTGGTGACTTTGGCAGCACCCCCCCCCCCCGCAGGGTGCCAGCAGCCGAAGTCCCACCTAGAGCACTCAGTACACAAACCTAGCCAACAGGTTATATAACCTCTCTGTTTTAGTTTGGGTGTGTGACTTCTCCAACCTAGGTCTCTGGGACTGCAGAATTCACCTGGGGAGTTTCTTTGCTCAAATAAACCTGGTCTTTTACTTTTTCAATTTGGCTTGATCTGACTTACTGCAACAGTGGAGAAACCTATTATTGTGATACAGAAAACCTATTAAATATAGATGGCAAGCTGCCCCACTTCCCCACTGCTGCCACCGTGCGTGTGTGCGTGCGTGTGTGTGTGTGTGTGTGTGTGTGTGTGTGTGTGATGTGTGTTAGAAGGCATTCAGGTTACTGGGTGGGTATCTTTTGTTATCTAGGCACTCTAATAGCTAGCCTTCTCCTGAGCCCAGGAATCACATTTTCTATGCCAGTATATTATATCTGCAAATTTGTTCAGTTAAGAGTCTCATGGAGCTCTCAGCAGAGTGGAGGACACACTCTTGACTTTAAAATAGATTCTGTGGGAAAACTACAGGATGCACTTAAGGCCATAAAGTCATGTCACAATCTATGCCGCTCTATATTTGAAGTGAATTACAAAATGGAAGAAAAGGACCACGTGTGGAAATCTTAGTACTGGAGAGGCAGAGGCAGGAGGATCAGGAATCCAAAGTCATCCTTGGCTGCAGATTGAGTCTGAGCCCCTCTGAGCTACACAGGATCCCGTCCCATATGCCTGGATCCCAAGTGGGAACAGGAAGAAGATGAAGAAGGCAGGGACCAGATGGTCAGGGCTGTGGGCCACGTAGAGGAATGTAAATGATCCCCACAGTTGTAGGTCACTGGATGGGATGGAGTTGTGTGTCTGAATGTGTGGACCTACATCCACAATGTGTGTAAATATTCACATGTAAATGTGAACGTACAGGTGATGTGGCCTGCACTTGCAGGTTAAAATTCAACCCTGGGCATCAGTTCTCACTTTCCACCTGGTCTGAGAAAGGGTCTCTTTGTTTTTGTTTTTGCTGATGAGCATCCAAGCTAGTGGGCCCTCAAGCTTCTGGGACATTCTTGTCTACCAAGGAGCTCCGAGATGACTGACATCCTCTCTATGTGTTTGGACTAATAGAGCTCTGAAGATTCAAACTCAGGCACCACTGCAAGCACCCTTGCTCACTGAACCATGCCCCGAGCCAGGACTGATGCTTTTTAAGCAGGACAGCAGCAAGAAAGGACTGATGCTTTTTAAGCAGGACAGCAGCAAGATCTGAATTATATGTGAACAAGGTTGTACCTTGGATTGGAAGGAACTCACAATGTAAAGATTAGAATCTACCACTAGGTGGAGACAAACCTTTGTTTCACTCCTTAGGGACCTGGCAGGGGACGTCCATAGGAAGGTGGCTTCACCTTAAGATAAATGTGCTTTTCCTTTTCAGAAAGGAAAAAGTGCAGTCCCCATGAGATGAGGCCTCCCTGAGGTTTGGATGGGTATGACTGCTAATTCTTTTTCTTTTCTTCTTTCAGATGCTGGTCAGAACCTAAGGATGCTTTCTTAGCTCCCTAATCAACACTTAGACTTCCATATTCATCTTCCAGGCTCTCCTCCCCACTTGGTGCCTAGCACCAGCTGGCTGCCCTCCGTGCTACCTCATCTCCAGCGCCTGGCTTTGGTCCTTTTCTATTTCCCTTTTTCATTTCAGGCAGCTGTGAGACTGAGGGTTTGCCCGCCCTGGGGTTTTCCTTATAAACTAATACACTGTACTCAACACTTCTGTTTATGTCTTCCATTAATGTTTCACTTACATTTATTCTTTCATTAATGACTCTCAACAGGGAACCCCATTTTCTAGGTGTTATTTGATGTTTCTGCTGGGACTCTCCAAGATTTCCAGTAACACTACTTTCCTTTCCTTTAATGCTTTGATTGGCAGAGAAAATGAACCCATTCCTGCACCACTGATGGCATCAACAGCAGGAAACAGACATCTAGCAATTTTCAGAGTCAGGGAAGCTGACAGCTGAGCTTGGGATAGAAAGTTGCCATGTATACAAAAGAACTAGATGGGCTAGTGATCCATTTTGGATAATGAATTAACAGCATTGGCTGATAAACTGGTGGATAAGTGGGTGGATGGATGGATAGAAGGAAGGATGGATAGATGGATGGGTGGGTGGATAGATAGTCGGGAATGGGGTTGGAGCAAACTTAGTACTGGGAATTCTCTTAGGAGAAAGACAGAGAAGATTAGTTTGTGAAGGAAGATGGAGCTACTTCATCATTCTGTGTACCTGGCAGATTCTGGACAAATTACAGGACTGGCTGTCTTTCTACATCCATGAGTCCAACCCATGACAGTGTTGTCAGGGTACAAAGAAATAAACAGGACAGCCAGGATAAACAACACATGAATGCATTTTTGGAGTATGAACACTGAAAAATATGTTTGTACTAAAACTTGGTCACTAGTTGCTCTTGGCTAGCTAGTTATTATTCATGACAATTAGAACTGTCAAATTATCTGACAATTTGGACGAGGTAGCACCATTACTGGTTTCTTGACTTACCCACAGAATGTAGCTAGACTTTAAAAGCAAAGAGGGGGCCAGCAAAGATGGCTTAGCAACTGAAGGTCCCTGCTGCCACGCCTGATGACCAGAGTCCTGCAAATGCATCTTGTAATTAATGGCTTTTTGGTGTGGAAAAGCACTGTTGGTGCCGGTGTGTGTGAGATCCTGCACACCATCCATATTGTTGAAATGGCTAAGGGAACTCCATTTTACACTAGGCATCCATCTTGGTTCTTAATAACTATTTGTCTCAGCTTCAAGTCCCTGGAAGATAAGTTCCCATTAACTCTAATATGCAGCTCTGACCATCTTCTGGTTATGATATAACTAACTCTCTTCCTTCCTTCCTTCCTCTCTTTCTTTCTCTCTCCCTTCCTCCTTCTTTCCTTCCTTCCTTTCTTTTTGTATCTATAACCTGCTTATGCAGACATCCAAAGACTATTTTATGGTCACCCTGACTACCTGATCTTGGCAAAGCAGAACAGCCTTGGCTTGTTTGTGCAGATAATCAAGGTCTTCGTGTAGCTTTCACCTTTGAAGACCCTTCCCTCACTTCCCCGAAAGATGTGGCAATATCTAATTTGATTTTCACTAATTATAACCCAGATTGTGTCTGTGGCCTTTTCCCAGGTTGTGTGTGTGTGTGTGTGTGTGTGTGTGTGTGTGTGTGTGTGTGTGTTGACCTCCATAACATCGTCATCTCTTCAGATTGAGCTGGGACTATTTACACCAATGTGTGATGTCCTTTGAGGAGGTGCTGTTGTGATTCTCCACTATCACACAGCCTTGAAGGTTCTGGAACAGCAGCAAATAACAACCAAGAAGCAGCCATGTTGGAAGAAGGTATGCTTTTGGTCACAGTGCAGTATCTGTCATAGATGGGTATGTATGCCACCACATTTGGCTTGCTGTGCTGTGTTCTCAGTGGTCCTCCTTCTACCCATGGCACATGAAACTTGGGGAACACTGCACTATGACTTCAGGAAGCTACAGTGTCATCAGCAGTAAGAACTTTAGCTTTGTTATAACTGTGAAGGTTCGTCTTCACTATCAGTTGACCATATTTGGAGTCACCTAGGAGAATCACTGTGGGGCAGACCTGTGAGAACATTTCTTGGAAACTACCTGAAGAGAGAAGAGCCACTAGAATGGGGTCCCTAACTGAATGAAAGAGAGAAGAGGAGAAAACAAGCTGAGCCCCAGTAGTCATCTGTCTGCTTACTGATGATGACAGATACAACATGACTGTGTTTGGGGCCCAGAACAGCTTGGTAACACAGCTGCCATGACAGGCTTAAGAAAACCAGACAGCAGGCCTGAGTCTCTTACTGGCAACAGCTGGTAGTTCCAGGAGAAGCCCATAAGTGGACACACCCAGGGAGGGGTGGGGCCAGCATCTAAGGGGAAGTGCCTGACATTTCAAACATTTCAATTGTTAGGTCGTCCTTGAGTGCAGCACACACCTATTCCCCTCAGTCTCACTGATACCCCTAGACAAATATCAGCCAGTCAAGGTCCTCAGAGTAACCAATGTAATGTAATCTTCTTGTACCCTTATCATAGATATGGTCAGACCTTGACCATCATTATGTAGCAGCATTGCCTACCAGGCAGCATTTAAGAATCTTTGGTAGTTGTAGCTGGGGATGTTGCTTGGTGGCAGAGTACTTGTCTAACACACACAAAGCTCTGGTGTTAACCTTAGCACTTTATAAAAGCTGAGTATGGTCATGAGCACCTGTAATCCCAGCTTTCTGGGTATAGAGGTAGAAGAATCTGAAATTAAAGCTATCCTTGGCTATATAGTGAGTTTGAGACCAGCCTGGACTATATCAGGTGCTGTCTCAGAAAACAGAACAACACACACACACACATACACACACAAAAAACCACCAAGCCCCTAGATTTGAATGTAGTTGAGTTGGTGGACTCTGTTGAATGCTTGAGATGGGGTGATGATTAGCAATGTAGGAATGGATGCACAGCTCACTGTGAAGAAGGGCTAGCATCCACTCACAGGGTCCAGAGGTTTGGAGCGTGCCCATGTCATCACTGTCGACAGCAAAATGAATATCTTTCGCTTTTCAAAATGAGCCACTTCTTCATTCAGTGCTGTGGGGCCAAAACATAGAGCAGTCACTTGGAATCACATTTGGTTTTGCTTTGCTTTAAACATTTTAATTCTATTTGTAATGTGTGTGTGTGTGTGTTGGGTGTGGGTATATCCCTGTGGTTGCAGGTGCCAGCACACCTCAGAAGTACCAAATCCCCCTGGAGCTGGATTTACAGGTGGTTGGGAGCTGTTCAAAATAAGAGTGGGGACCCCCGCAAAAGGCTGGCTGCATATCAGAGGGTAAAGGCCTTGGGGGTTCACAGGCCGCAGTTCTTCATAGCTTAGGTTTCAGGTATGGATGTAATATAGGATGTGTCTTCCCTTCACACTGGAGCCTGCTGGGGCGGGGGGAGTGAGGGCTCTGCCTTGGGGCCCAAGGGCTGTGGTAGAGAGCATAGGTAAGGTAGAAATGCAGTTTATGAACAAAGTGTGTGAGCATGTAGAACAGACATGCACAAAGGGCAGTGAGTGTGTCACAACAGAGGACTTTGTCACAGGCAATGCTGAGCCTCCCAAAGTCCGGGTTTATGACTGCACTGAATAGTCTTGCGATTGTATGATTTTGCTGAGGTCCAGTGTGGGGACAGAGGGTCCTGTGAGCATCAGACACATTTTCAGTCCCCTTAGGTGACTCCTTACACCATTACAGCACACTGAGGGGCCGGTGTCCTCGCTGGGAAAATGCAGGGACTCACCCTAAGCTGGGAAAGCTTGACTGAACTCAGCCTGAGGACACCACGCCGCTTGCTAATTTCCCACTAATGCCAGCTTCAAATGCTACTTTGACAGTTTGCTTTTAATTCTAGTAAGGACTGTGTCTCTTGCATTTCGTTTTGCCTTTTCAATTGTTCCTCACTGCCGTGCTTCACTTTGGCCTGTTTTGTGAATATGTGTCACATTTCTAGGACTCTAACTGGGTCACCTGTTTAAAAATGTGTGACACTTATAATAGGTGGAACGTGTCCTGCCCGTCCCCCCACAGAAGCGCCCCTGGATGCTAACACTTTCCCCTCGACGCCAGACGTCCATTCCTCCCTCCTGGGCCATCCTGTCCTCCTTTCATGGTCCATGAAAGGAGAGGTGGAAGAATTCTAAAACATTCCAAAATAATAAAGTGTTGGTAAGAAGTAGTATTTGTTATGGGGAATATCTCTCCCTTCCTTCCTTCCCCCTTCCTTCCTTCCTTTCTTTTTTCTTCCTTCTTTCCTTTCTTTCTTCCCCTCTAGCCTCCAACTAGCTAAGAAGCAAAGGATGACCTTGAACTTCTGATTCTGTTTCCACCTCCAAAGTGCTAGGGTTGTGGGCGTGCAGCATCAGGTCTGGTTTATGCACTGCTGGGGATTGAACCCCTGTTAGGCAAGCACTCATTTGGGTCACATCTCCAGCCCTGTCCACTGTCTGCCTTGTCCAGCCTTGCCTACCTTCCTTCCATTTTTGCTATTTTTTGACAGTTTTGTTGTATAGGCAGCTTGGTTTCAGAATCTTAATCCAATATTGTGGGATATATTCATGTACTGTGTGAAGATGTATTGCTGTGACTGGTATAATAAAGAGCTGCATGGCCAATGGCTAGGCGGGGAGGATTGGCAAGATTTCTGGGGAGAGGAAGGGAGAGAAATACAGGCGTGAGAATTACGCCAGGAGATGCCTTGAGACAAGGAGGGAGTCAGACATACAGAATGAAAGATGAAAGAGCCATGTTAAAATGTAGGTTAATAGAAGCAGGTTAATTTAGGTTATAAGAGCTAGTGGGACAAGCCTATGCCAAGGCAGAGGCTTCAAAATTAATAAGTTTTTGTGTTATTTGTGAGCTAGCTGCCCAAAGAAAAATCCAACTCCATTGACCCTCCTGCCTCAGCATCCTGAGTACCACATCTGATATTAAGATTATATATATTCAGGGTTGGAGAGGTGGCTCAGCAGTTGGTTAAGAACATACACTGTTATTGGAGAAGAGCTAAGTTCAGTTCTCATGGCACCCACATCAGTGGCTCTCAACTTCCTGTGACTCCAGATCCAGAAGAAATGGTCTCTGTGGGTACACACACACACGTACACACACCCCACAAATAGTAAATGATTTTTTCAAAGAGCATGCATTCATTCTAAGAAAAACAAAATCTGAAAATGTGTACAAGGTAAAATGACAAAGCCCTGACTGTTCTCTCTAGTCCAGGAGACCATAGTGGCCAAGTGACTGCGCCAACAGAATAGAGTGGCTCTGACTATATTTTCTCACACAGAAACATTCTACTTCACCAGCCATAGAATCCAGTTAAACTGGTTCCTCCAAGTAGATTAGTGAAGTTTCCTTAAAGAAATAAGAAAGAGGCATGATGCTCTCTACACTAAAATCCCAGGAGAACCAGTGCAGTGTCTGAGTTTGAGAAATTTTTACTTTTCCAGGAGGGGTCTTGGGGTCATCCTCTGATGGGCTGATGCCATCACAGTTAAAGTCTACTGTTTAAACTCCACAGCCAAGGGCCACTGCGCTAAGTACCCGCCTGCACCTCTCAGCTAGGACAATGCATACACCCTCTCCCAAAAACTGCATTCAGTAGCCAGAGACCCTTCCCTGCATGTCCTATTCACACTCACCCCTCTCCAGACGATGCATCTAGCAACCTGGTGGCAACTTATAACTCCTACCTGCACTAGGCGACATGTGTTCAAGCTTTAAACAATGGACGTAAGTTGTAAGTTACTCCTCTTAGTGACCCTCACATGATGCCTCATTTCTCTTTAAACATGTCCCAGACCATATTCTGAAACCAAGAAAAAACTGGGCAGATCTAGACTGAAACACACACACACACACACACACACACACACACACACACACACACACACACATATATATATTTGCCACAGCACCTATGTAGAAGACAGGAAAATCTGAGTCAGTTTCTGCTTCTACCTCATGGACCCTGGAAAAGGAATTTTAGTTGTCAGACTTGGTGACCAAGTGCCTAGTTACTGGCTGAGCCATCTCACCAGCCCTTGACTGGTTTTAGATGTGATTGCATTGAGGTAAACTGTGTCCTGAGGGTGACCTTTTTAGAGAGAATTCCCTAATCACAGTTGTCTTATGCCTATGCATAATTGGACATGTGTATGACAAAAATCAAGATCAAGTGCATCATGGGAAGGGGTATGTACAATGGGAAGGGGCATGCACAATGAGTTACAGCCCTTAAGTCTGTCAATCAAAATAGAGAACCACCCTCACTCTGTTGCTTAGCAAACAAGCTCCTCCTTCTCTTGAACTCTATAAAAGAAAAAACCCCAAACAACAATTAAGGCCCCTGAGTACATTCACTCATGTGGCCCACTGTTACTCCTTTCTTTTAAGAATGTTTATTTTTGGGGCTGGAGAGATAGCTCAGAGGTTAAGAGCACTGACTGTTCTTCCAGAGGTCCTGAGTTCAATTCCCAGCAAAACCACATGGTGGCTCACAACCATCTATGATGAAGTCTGGCGTCCTCTTCTGTAAAACTGTATGCATAATAAATAAATAAATCAAAAAAATTCAAAAAAAGAATGAAACATTTAAAAAAAAAAAAGAATGTTTATTTTTATCTTTCTTTTATGTGTGCAGGTGTTTCGCCTGCATGGATACCTGTGCTTTATTTTCATGCAGTGGGAGGAGGCTAGGACTGGGGAGGCGCAGCGGTAAAGGCCTGCTACCTTGACTGCCCCGCCATGATGACTGTATCTTGAAATAACCCAGAATAAACCATTTCTCCCTTAAACTGCCTTTGCCAGAGTGTTCTTATTACAGCAGCAGGGGAAAAAAAAAAAAAAAAAAAAAAAAAAAAAGCAAACGAAAAAACTCCCAAAGACACCAAGCCACACCGAAAGACCCAAAATAAAACATCACAAACTCCTGGGTCTCCACCCACAGGTGCATTCATTTGCACACGCTTCAAACTTCAGGTACTTCTCAGACCAGTTCTTCTGTACCTCTCAAAATGGCTGTGCATAAACAGTGCCCCTTAGGATTAGAAAGGGTCAGTTGGGAGGTGGGACTATAGTGTTTTTTCTTTCTTTTTTTTTTTAAAAAAAAAAAAACTTTATTTATTTATTTGCCTTGGTATTTGCCTGGAACTGGAACTACAGACAGTTGTTAGCTGCCATGTGGGTGCTGGGAATCGAACCCGGGTCCTCTGGAAGAGCAGACAGTGCTCTTAACCGCTGAGCCATCTCTCCAGCCCCACTATAGTGTTTTTTCATCCCTAGCTGTTCCTTATAGGTCACTGACCAGAGACTGCCCATACAGCTTCCTCCACTTGCTGCACATTTTCGGTGATGTTATAGATGACAACGTCACACTCCAACAGACGCCTGAGAAGGTCTTCTCGAGTGATAGTCTGAAAAGAGAAGCAACATCTGGGCATGTAGATGGACAGACAGCGGACAGACAACCTCTGAAATAGATCTGCCCACCCCACCTTCAGCCCCAGGAGGGCCCCATAGAGAGCATTTGCAGAAATATTTCTATTAAAATAAAATCTCGGGGCTGGAGAGATGGCTCAGAGGTTAAGAGCATTGACTGTTCTTCCGGAGGTCCTGAGTTCAAGTCCCAGCAACCACATGGTGGCTCACAACCATCTATAATGACATCTGGTACCCTCTTCTGTATACTGTAAACATAATAAATAAATAAATCTTAAAAAAAAATAAAATAAAATCTTGACCCTTTTTTTTGCGTATAATTGAGAAGTAACAAAGACATAATCAAAAACAGCCTGGAATGGGTGGTTTTAAACTCTGCCAAATGTGGGCTGGGGAGATGGCTCAGTCGGTAAAAAACGTGGCTCTCAAGTGTGAAGACCCGAGTTCAGTCCTCAGGACTTGGTGTGATGTGCTGGCTGTGATGGTGCTCACTTGTAAAGCTGGGGAGGTGGGGGTGAGAGGGTTCCTGGGGCCCCTCAACAGCCAGCCTAACCTACTGGGTGAGCAGCAGGCCAATGAGAGACTGTCTCAGAGGAGGAAAGCACCCAATGCTGTCTTCCAGTTTCCACTCAGGAATGTGAATGTGTATGTGTTTCTCCAGCCTGTTTCAGGTCCTTTTGCATTTGTCTACTCTAATTTGCTTGGGCGACTATAACCAAGTGTGAGACACTGACTGAGTGCATTAAATTACAGAAAGGCACCATCAGTGTCTTAGGGTTCCTATTGCTGTGATGAAATACCATGACCAGCACAGCCTGGGGAGGAGAGGGTTCATTTCACTCACAGTTCCATAGAACAGTTCATCATCAAAAGCAGCGAGGGCAGGAACTCACACAGGGCAGTAGCACGGAGGGGTGCTACTTACTGGGTTGCTCTCCATGGCCTGATCAGCCTGCTTTCTTTTAGAACTCAGGACAACCTGCCCAGGAACAGCTTCACTCACAAAGGTCTGGGCCTGCCCCATCAATCACTAATTAAGAAAATGTCCTCCAGGCTTATGTATAAATGCTCAATCTTATGGAGGCATTTTCTTTCTTTCTTTTTTTTCTTTCAGTTTTTTTCTTAATAAAATTTATTTATTCTATGTGTTTTTCACATCATGTATCTTGATCCTGTCCATTCCTCGTTCCTTTGCATCCATGCTCTGCCCTTGCACCCTCCCCTGAATAAAACAAAATTCAAGAGAAAAAAGTGAAAAGAAAAAGAAAAAAGGGAAGGTTTTTTTTTTTTTTTTTTTTTTTTTTTGGCACAAATTCGGTTTGTATTAAATGAGCCTCAGAGACAAATATTGTGGAAAGGGTGAAATATCAGAGAGAGGAAGCACCACGGTCAATTCTCACCAACCTGTCTTGCAACTTTCTCAGCCTCACTCCTGGTTGCTTCTGTCAGTCACTTCTGTGTCTGCCTGGTTTCTAGAGCCCTTATATACCCTATCCCATCCAGGTTAGGATTAAAGGCATGTAGCCTTGAACTCACAGAAACAGAAGAAGTTCTGTCTCTGGAGTTGTGGAATCAAGGGTGTTGATCTCCACTCCTGGCTTTCCCTGTGCTGGGATTAAAAGTGTGTGTGACTGACTCAACTGTTTATCCTTGTATTCAAGGGTCAAGGATTTTCTGAGCTGTCTGCCTAGGATTTGACTGTGTGCTGCCTCTAATATTTCAGGATTTATTAAATATCTAACAAATATCCATATGGAAGGAATTAAAAGTCTCATAGCGGAAGCTGTGGTGTGGCCCGACCCAATTAGTCACACGGTACCTGGGTTCATACATCTCTACTTGCCAATGTTGACTGCAAAGAGTCTTTGGTCTGATTTCAGGCCCCTGGTCTCTACTACAAATTTGATGTTGGGCCCTGGGCATCCTGAAGCTTTGGGCTTCAGGTCAGGTCCCTTCACATGCTCCAGCAGATCATAGATGGGGTGAATGTTGGGGCAGACCAAGTCATAACCCTGGGTCTGGCCTGGGCAGCTGGAGAGTTGGTCTGCCACATGGGAAATGACAGTTGTCTTATAGTCATGATTTCAGGGCTGGCTCCTCCACACCTCTGCTAACAGGGTTGTGTCTGTTGTGCTGCCCTGGTGGGGTATAGGCCCAAGTGTATAGGCTGGTGGGGATGGAGGGGAACCTTCCCACTCTTATGGCCACAGGGCCAGCTCTCCCACCTGTTCCAGGCATTGGTGAATGGGTGGGGAAACTTCTTTCTTCTGACCATTGACTGCCACAAGACAGATGAGAAATGGGGCAGCTCTCCCATGTTCGCATCTTTGGGCCTGGCTAATCCACTCCTGTACTAACAGGTGGGCTCTCTTGGGATGCCCTAGTGAGGCGCAGGGCCCGCTCTTCCGAGTGCTGCAGCTGGTAAAAGTCAGGAACAGCTCTCTGGCTCTCAGGACCTCAAGGCCAGAATTCCACTGGCCCCAGGTGTTGGTAGGCAAGGTAGAGGGTGTGGGGGTAGGGGAAGGGCTTCTCTCCCCTGCCTATGTGGAAGCACCCTCTTAATTATGGTCCCCTCCTCTCAGATGACTTTAGCTTGTGTCAAGTTAACATGAAACCATCTAGCACGGCCGCCATCTTGAGCAGCAGTTCTCAACCTGCGAATCCAGACTCCTGTGGGGGCCAAACGACCCTTTCACAGGGTCACCTAAGATCATCGGAAAACACAGACATTTACATTACAGTTCACAACTGCAGCACAATTGCAATTGTGAAGAAGCAACAAAAATAATTTTATGGTTGGGGTCACCGTAACATGAGGAACTGTATAAAGAACTGCAGCATCAGGAAAGTTGAGAACTATGCTTCTAGAGGCTCAATTCCAAGGCCATGGTATCCCAAGCAAGATGGCTTCTGACAGGCGGAGAGGAAAAGCCACTCTCTGTCTCTCCATTAGCTCCCAGGGAGTGGTGGCAATGGCTGCTATTGTGTAGCTTTATAGATACACGGCTCCCATCTGTGTCTAGACACTCTTACTGAATGTTCCCACTGGGTGCCCCCCCCTTGCACAGCCCAGAGAAAGACCCTTTAAGAGGCCAATGTATATGTTGAATTGTCTCCCCTCCCGGAAAGGATATTGTCTTTGTCAATTTCCTAAATGCTGTGAAGAGACACCATGTTCAAGACAACTTATAAAAGAAAATTAGGGGCTTGTTTACAGTTTCAGAGGGCTAGTGTCCTTATCATGGTGGGGAGCATGGCAACAGGTAGTGGAGCAATAGCCGAGCGCTTAATTTGATCCACAAGCAGGAGTCAGAGAGAGAGAGAGAGAGAGACTGGAACCTTAAATCCCACCCCTAGTGACACACCTCCCTCAACAAGGCCACACCTCCTAATCCTTTCCAAACAGTTCCACCAACTGGGGACCAAGCATTCAAATATATGAGCTGATGAGGGCCATTATCATTCAAGCCACCACAGATGTGTTCACATTCGAATTTCTAGTACCTTAGTCTGTAACCCTGTTTGAAGACAGAGTCTTTGTTATGGTTTAAATTTGGGAGGACTTCATGGGCTCACATGTTTGAACACTGGTCCTCATTTGTACTGAATGCCCCTGAACCTGTGATTCTTTTGTCTCTGCCTCCCAAGTGCTGGAGTACAAGTATGAGCTACCATGACTAGCTGCAATACAGGTCTCAATAATACGTTTCTCACATTTCGTAATTGACATTGGCAATGGGTTAAATATTGAGGCAGGAACAGATTATGAGGTGCATAGAGCTTTGTGGTGAGTCTAGAGAATAGGGGGCCAGGCAGACGGAGAAATTAGCCTGGGAGAGAGGCCACCTCTTAGAGGTACAGAAATGTCTCCCAGTGAGGACAAGATCCAATTTGTCACCTTCACAGATGCTCAATCGGCAGATACAAGGCATGTGAGTCCCCAAGAGCTCATTACCTGACACTTCCTCCTTGTTGTAGGTACAGTCATGTAGCCTTATAACTGATGCTCCTTAGAGAGAATATTTTTATGAGTTTGGAAGACAAGACTAGACAGGTGCATGTTTTCTAAGAATATCTCATTTAAATTCTTTGCGATGGCCCCAAATTTAAAGTGGAGACTTTAAATTGTGGTATTCTCTGCCACAGCAGAGAGTTTAGTCCTGGGCTGGGGAGATGGCTCATTGAGTAAGATATATGAGGTACAGTCGTGAGGACCTTAGTTCGGATCCCCGGCACCCACGTTAACCTGGATGCAGGAGAGAGATGTATGTGGAAGTATGAAGAGATGGGAGGTAATGACACAAGAATCGGTGGATGCCCCTGGACTAGCTAGCCTGGCATAAGCAGCAATATCCAACTAAACAACCCCGTCTCAAAGTGCAAGGCAAATGTTTACTCCTCTGACTTCCGTATGTGCACTGAGGCATGCACATGCCAGCACTCACACACACAGACAAAACACAAAGACTATTTCCTATGCCTGCAGAATAGAAGGGCTGAGTGCCGAGGTAACAGACTGCTGAGGGGCTGGCACCAAAGGGATGCTGCTCTTGTCAAGTTCTGCGGAATGCCCCGCGGGCTTACTGAGTATGTCTCCACTGCGAAGTCCGGCTTGACACTTTCTGGTTTGGCCAAAGTGCCCACTATCTGGAACGTGCCTTCCTTCACTTTTGCAGTGGAGGCTTCTGGGGCTGCTGACTTTGCTTCATCTTCTTCCTCCTCCTCTTCGTTAATCTCTTCCAGGGAAGCCCCGGCCACACAGTTGGATAAGAACTGCAAGAGAACGGAAGCAGGGACTGAGCTGGGTCTGAAGCAAGGGAAACAGGGAGTGACGGTTCTAGACTCTCATCTTTACTCAGTACCCCACAGACTGAGCCGAAGCCCTGTACCTCATGGCCACAACAAGGCTGAGGTGATGATTCTCACAACACAGGGCAGTGACCACATGCGAGAGGACATTGAATAACCAGGACACAGTGCTGAGTGCTTCGGGACCTGCTTGCTTTAGCACTAGGTAGAGCTGGCCTTTGGTGGAAATGTTTGTCTTATTCAGTGGGAACATAGATATGCAATATGAGCTCCTAAGGTAATTTAAAATCAGTTTGCTAGCCTGTATGTTGGCACAGGCCTTTATTTCCAGTACTCTGGAGGCAGGTGGATCGCTCAGTTCAAGGCCAGCCTGGTCTACAAAGCCGGTCCCAGGAAAGACAGAAAAACCCTGTCTAAAACGAACCAAACAAACATCAGTTTGCTTGTCCTTTCCCCTTT
>PVIH01005923.1:81661-98781 GCA_004025045.1 Sigmodon hispidus | reverse complement strand
CTTAAACTATCTAATGGTTACATAAAAAACAAAAAAAAATTTAAAATTAAACTTAAAACATTATTTTAGTACTGGGGATCAAAAGCAGGTCCTTGCATGTGCTCACCAAGATCACTGCCACAGCCATTAGCCATAAATGTTTTACTTAATCTAATAAACCCCAAAACACTATCATTTTAATATATAATTAATATAAATCATTATGGTTGTGATGCATCTTATTCATTTGTTTGTTTATTTTTGGTTTTTCCAGACAGGTTTTTGCTGTCCTGGAACTCACTCTGTAGACCAAGCTGGCTTTGAAGTCAGAGATCTACCTGACTTCTACCTGATTCTCACCAGTGCTGGAATTAAAGTCATGCCTGATTTGCGATGTATTTTAAACACAGGGCTTTACATATGCTAGGTAAATGCTATACCATGAGGTTATTTTTCTGTTGTGGGGTAGTCATTAGAGAAGACTGCTCAAACATGGCTTTAAACCAATAGAAAGTCTTCAGTAGCCAGCTGGCAATCACACTAGGGTGCTCAGGATCCCATCGTAGCACTGAGTCCTTTTCATTAGGGACTTTTTTTTTTTTTAAGATTTATTTATTTACTGTTTATACAGTATACAGAAGAGGGTACCAGATGTCATGTCATCATAGATGGTTATGAGCCATCATGTGGTTGCTGGGAATTGAACTCAGGACCTTGGGAAGAACAGTCAGTGCTCTTAACCTCTGAGCCATCTCTCCAGCCCTCAGTAGGGACTTCTAAGCACGAAAACCATGTTCTGGATTGACATACTCCTTTAACAAGAACATTTAGACAGAAGCAGGGCTACAAAAGTTAAACAGTGAGGTTAATACATTTTGAGAAGTTCCCAGAACTATATGAGCTCTGGTGGATGAGGCCTTTGTTTTTTAGTTTTGGCAGATGGTGCTGTCTACATGCTGAGTTTTACAGCCTGAATGGTACTTCAGTCATGGAGTCAGCTGTGCTAAGGTCTCAGTCCAACCTCTATAAAAACTGATGAGATATCCTGCTTTTTTCATAGACAATGTTTTGACATGTAGTTCACGCTAGCCTCAACTTCTGAATGCTAGAGTTGCAAGGCTGTCTTATTTTTATTAAATGCTAGTCTTTGGGATTCAATATGCATTTAAACTTACAGCGCTTCTCTTTGGGGATTAGCCATGTTGAAGTGACCACATGGGGCCAGTGGCCACTGTTACTGAATAATAAAGTAGAATAATGATGTTGGTTAAGATGTGTCTGTTTATTTTTTAAGATTCAATCTGTAATGTAAAACCTCTATCTTATTTCAGTGTCAATTAAAAAAAAAAACCCACTAACCACCATGGAAACAGGCCAAACTAAGAGTGTAAGAGAACAAAAGAAAAAAATATTTCATAAAAATATGTCCAACTTTGAAGAGAACTGCTTTCCTGGTGTCTTCACAGCCTTCACTATTGAGCACTTATACACAGCACATTGCCTGCTCTTGTGAAAACTTCCCTGTCAAATAAAAAGCATTATCTGTCCAGTTACATGCTCTTCTGTCTATTCCAGTGCAGGCCATGGCCCCTTGATAATCAATGCCAGAATTCAATTTCACAACGGGTCATCTGATGATTTGCTTTAAGGAGTCACTCGGGGTTTGTTTCCACAGTCTCGTTTTTAACAATCTTGAGAGGCAGGAAACCTGAGTTCTAATCGCATGTGTCAAGATTTATTCATTTTATTTTATGCAAGTGAGTGTTTGCCTGTGTGTATATATGTGTGCCACGTGCATGCAGTGCCCACAGAGGCCAGAAGAGGGCATCATATCATTTTGGACTAGAGTTAGAGATGGTGGTGAGTTGCCATATGAGTGCTGGAAATTGAACCTGGGTCATCTAGAAGATGCAGCCAATGCTCTTAACTCAGCCATCTCTCTAGTCCCTAAAACATGGCTTTCTTCTGATAAATTAACCATTTAAGATGACAGCTCCTAGGTTCTCTAGTATCCTAGATATTCTCTCTCTCTCTCTCTCTCTCTCTCTCTCTCTCTCTCTCTCTCTCTCTCTCTCTCTCTCTCTCTCTCTCTCTCCAGGCTAGAGGTAGAAAGATATCTTTCTTCGTATATATTCACTTAATTTTTCAGACAGGCTTTCTCACTGAAGCTGGAGCTTGTCATCTCAGCCAGGCTGGCTGGATAGCAAGCTCCCAGGATCTCATAGACTGCTTCCTAGTGCTACTGGTTACTCAGCATTTACATGGATGATGGAGATTAGACCTTGAGTCCTCATTCTTGTGCCTCAAGTATTATCTCCACTGAGTTGTCTTCCTCAGCCCTCCTGGAGGTGAGGAAGCTTAACGGGACCAGGTCAAAAATCGTGCCTAGCGCAAAATAGATGGTTAAAAACAGGTAAATGAATATTTCATGGTTGACATAATGGCTGGACTTATAACTTGTCTGCTTCACACCCTGCACTTCAGTTCCTGCCTCCTGTCCTGAATTCCCCAGATGATAGTTTACAAGCTATAAGCCCTTTCCTCCCCAAGTTGCTTTTGATCTGGTGTTATCACAGCAATAGAAAGCAAATTAGGACGAACCCTAAGCCAAATGAACCCTGTACACCAAACAGCAACTGATTTATAGGGATCATTATTTGCTATATGATCTTTGCAAACTCTTTCCTCTCTTGAGCCCTTATTAAAGAAGTAGAAACCAGTCTGGACTTGCAGTCTCCAAACACCTGGGTTTCCAGGAAGGAACAGGTCTTGGAGGTACTGACATGCCAGGATTGGAATCTTCCCCTGGGGAATCTCCTAACAGCCTGAAGTGCAGACTTGCTGTAGGGATGACCCAAACCTGCGGCTGTGGGCTCCTGACTCGGGCCACCGCTCACCTTTCCTATGTTTCCGCTGCTGTAGGTGTCCAGCTGGTTTATGAACACCCTCTGTATTTTCAGAATTCTCTCAGTCGCCACAGGAACTTCCTCTTCAGCCATTGTGGCTGCTGTAGTAGTTGCTAAGGTGAAAGAGTCCTTCGGTTGCTAAGGAGGGATGGGCAGTCAGGCTCCCTGGGGAGTGGCTCAGGCTTGGGGTGGCGAATGGTTCGCTTTTGGGCTTGGACGGGGCGTGTCCGTTGGGGAGGGCTCTGTGTGGGGCGTGGCTCTGGGGCGTGTCCGTTGGGGGCGGGGCTCAGAGTCTGAACTGGGCGGGGCTGCGGTCCCTGGAGAGTGCTTTACCCAAGTTCAGGCACCCAGGGCTGATGTGTGTCATTTGCACATTTACTATAGGACGGTCTGTCCATGACAACGTCTCTACTACAGGCCATTCTTATGAAGGTATCATCTAAGACTGTGTTTCCTAAAGCATTTTCAGATATTTTTCTGGGGATTTGGTAGGGGCACCCAGAGGTACTAATTCGTGTCGGCAATTCACACACAACCACAGGATTTAAGATAAGTACGTTTAGGGGCTGGAGAGATGGCTCAGCGGTTAAGAGCACCGTCTGCTCTTCCAGAGGACCCGGGTTTGATTCCCAGCACCCACATGGCAGCTAACAACTGTCTGTAGTTCCAGTTCCAGGCAAACACCAAGGCAAGTAAATAAATAAATAAAGTTTTTTAAAAAAATAAGTACGTTTAGACTCTGGGTTTTTTTTCCAAATGAGACTACTCCTGCAGATGCTAAAATAAACCAAACTAAACCAATCAACCAAACAAACAAAACCGTTGTGGCAGGAGAGATTTCTTAGAGGGTAAAGGAGCCTTACAATGTGAGTTTCATCCCTCTGTCCCTAAGAGAATGGACTCCAGCAACTGTCCCCTATCCTCCACACACTTCCCTCCCCACAAATAAGTTAATTCAATAAACAACAGTCTGTGATTTCTTACTGATCTTCAAGGCTATTGTGGGCTGTGAATGTAACCTGCCTGTTATGTTAGTCTGATTGTATTGAAATAGTTTTAAATATTAACTTGTAAGGATTCATTATTATTATTATTATTATTATTATTATTATTATTATTATGTGCACAGTGTTCTGTCTTCACATCAGAAGAAGGTACTAGGTCTCATTATAGATGGTTGTGAGTCACCATGTGGTTGCTGGGAATTGAACTCAGGACCTCTGAAAGAGCATTCAGTCTTCTTAACCTCTGAGACATCTCTCCAGTCCTAAATATTAACTTGTTACATATAAATATGTATGCACATATAGAAATTTTAAACATATTTATTTTTATTTTATGTATATAAGTGTTTGCCTGTATGAATGGCTCTGCAGCACATGTGTGCCTGGTGCTATCAGAGGCCAGAAGAGTACATTGGATCCCTTGGAACTGGAGTAACAGAGGGTTGTAAGGCATGCTGTGGGTGTTAGGAATCACACTCAGGTCCTCTGCAAGAGCAGCCAGTGCTCTTGACTGGGGAGCCATATCTCCAGCTCCTGAGCCTGTTGTTTTTATTATAGCAATTATTGTATCATTCCTTTAGTCTTCTCCTATGCATGTAACTACCAAGTGTATGTGGTGCTTTTAATCGTGTACTGGAAAGGGCCAGAAGATTTGGGGTTCTGCCCCAACTCCATCACTCATGGATGGGTATAGTTAAGCAAGTTCCTCATTTGTGCAAGCCTCCGCCATGCCACATCTAAATAAGGAGCTTGAAGGGAGAGTTCTGAAGTCAATGTGGCCCATTTCCAAATGTCTGTGTTTCTTCCTCTGCTCACCTAATATCCATCATTCAGCAGGTTTTGCTCCTGAACACAGGAGGGAGCATAGTACCTCCTGGATAGAGGCCCTATCCTACCCACTGAGGGTAGGCACAGTGACAGCAGCTGACCTGCTGTGTTGGAATAGATTGGGCTCATCAGGGCAGGAGGGAAGGTGGATGTATCCTTATGGGAGATGAGGCTCTTGCTCTCTTCATGGGCACAGTAGGAGCAGATGGACCAGTAAAACTTTACAGCTATTGGACACCCCACATCTATTAGCCATCCATTTTCTGTGTGCTAAGTTTCAGTGCAGAGATCTTGTGCAAGCTAAGTATGAGCTCACCCCCAAGGCCTGAATTCCCTGCTTGCATTGAAGCAAATAGTGAATATGTGAAAGACATGAGGACTGCCTAGCATGAGGACTGCCTGTTTTACTACCTAGTGATTAATATTTGTTTATTTTAATTTATTCTCTAATATATCTAATGTAGTGCATTTTATAGCCTATGATTTTATGTAGTGTGATTCTGCTCCCCAGGTCATCCTTCCTTAGTTTTAAACATTGCATATTTCCCATCAAGAGGCCACAGCATAATTTAACACTCGTCTGAGCTTGGTCAACTTTTCAATAAAGGAAAATCAACCTTTGCAATTTATCCTTTGTTAAATCATTTCCCCTATGTCTTATTTTAAAAATTACATTTACCTTTATTATTTATGTGGGTGTGAATATGTGAGGGCATGTGTGTGTAATCGTCAGAGGACAGCATTTAGTGAAGTTGGTGATCTCCTTCTTCTATACTGTGGGCCCTGTGAACTGAACTCAGGTTGTCAGGCTTGATGGCAAGCGGCTTTACCCCAAAAGCCATCTTGCCAGGTTTTTTTTTTTTTTTAAATTTACTTTTGTGCATTGGTGTTAAGGTGTCAGAGGAACTGGAGTTACACACGGTTGTGAGCTGTCATGTCGGCACTGGGAATTGAACCTGGGTCCTCAGGAAGAGCTCTTAACCAATGAGCCATCTCTCCAGCACCAGCCAGCCAGGTTTTATACTTTTTACTTTGTGAAAAGGGTCTCTCAAACTTCCCAAGTTGTACTTGAATTTGTAATCCTCTGGTGGCTTGGACTGTAGGGATATGGCACATCCCCTGGCTCCAGCTGTCAGCTTTGTAGTTGTATTTTATTTTCAGAATGATTTCATCAGTACACTCTCTGGTCAAAGTCCTCTTCACTAAATCCTGGTTATGTTAAGAGAACTACAAAATCACTTGGTGAAATGGCATTATTAAGTTCTTTTTAGCCTGGTAATGATGGCCCATGTCTTTAATGCCACTACTTGGGAGACAGAGGCTGGCAGATCTTCCAGGTCAAGGCCAGCCTGGTCTACAGAGTGAGTTCCATGACATCTGGGGTTACACAGAAAATCTATTTTGAAAAGACAAGACCAAAATTCTTTAAATTATTTGTTTTGTGCACGCACTCACACACATCACAGAGCACATGTGGAGGTCAGCTTGTGGGAGTAGGTTTTCTCTTTGTACCATGTGGGTCACAGAGAGCCAACCCTCAGGTTTGGAGGCAGGACCTTTAGTTGGTCAGCCTTCTTGTCTGCCTTGGTCCAGCTGTTTAAAAATTTCCTTTCTCATGTTACCAGTTAAGTCAAACATCTCACATTTTTTATTTTGCCCCCACTCCATTTGGAACCCCTTTTAAATGGTCCCTGAACATCTTTTTTTCCTCTTTATCTAAAATCATTTGCCCATTGTTTTAGATGTCTCCTGTAGCCTAGGCTGACCTCCATTTCCCTATGTAGCTGAGGATGATGACCTTGGACTCTAAGCTCTTCTGTTTTCAATTCCCAAGGGCTTGGATGATGTGTGCCACCATGCCCAGACCAGGCTGCCTTTGAACTCAAGAGATCCACCTGCCTCTGCCTTCCTGATGGGACTAAAGGTACGTGCACGTGCACACGTGTGTGCGCGCGCACACACACACACACACACACACACACACACACACACAGAGCTGGATTTTGTTTTCTTTAGAAGTAAAATCAAGGCTTAATTTAACATTGACTTAGTTTGGGATGAAGGTCTGTGCTTGTATCAGGGTATATGTTTACCGACTTTCTTTATTCTAAATAAAGAAAAGAGTGATGCCCTTCACTCACTTCAACTCAAAGTATAACATGGATGAACTAAAAATAAAAAAATGTGGGCACAGCTCCTGGAATCAGTTATTTATCACAAAATGAACAATTTCAATTTTTAAACACACCATCACTTTATATTCAACTCAAAATCAAGTAAACAATTTTATTCAAACTCTACAAACATCATTTTATTATTAGCCTGAGATTAAGCATGAAAAATTTCAACCTGAAGCTGGGCTTCATTGCCCAAACATCACCACAGAGAGTCTCAGGAAGCGAGTTCAAGCACCTGGTGACCTCTGCCGGTGTCAGCAATGCAGACACACTCTCATTGTCCTGGTCTACATGATCATTTTGAGTTTTTTTTTTTTTTAAATATTTATTTTTATTTAATGTGAATTGGTGTTTTGCCTGCATGTATAACTGTGTAAGGGTGTCAGATCTTGGAATTACAGACAGTTGTTAGCTGCCATGTGGATGCTGGGAATCGAACTCAGACCCTCTGGAAGAACAGTCAGTGCTCTTAACCTCTGAGCCCTCTCTCCAGCCCCTCATTTTTTTTTTTTTTTTTTTAAGATTTATTATGTATAGAACATTCTGCCTGCATGTATACCTGCATATAGAAGAGGGTGCCAGATCTTACTACAGATGGTTGTGAGCCACCATGTAGTTTCTGGGAATTGAACTCAGTTTTGAGCCATCTCTCCAGCTCCCAAGTTTTAAAAACTGTTTGAGTCCTCAGGATTGAACCTGGTACTTAACCATGACAGGCAAATGCTCTACTCCTCACCTTCCCTCACATGATCTTCAGAGGCTAAAAATGCTCGTTTGAGAATGAGTGACAGAAACATCTGCCAAGGACAAATGTATGACAGGTGCACCTAGATGCAGATGGCCCACACACATTTCTGAAACAGCTACTTTTGGTGACAATTAAAAAACAACGCCCAGGTCCTTTCTGTTATTCATGTACTGGAAAACATGCAGCAGCATGAAGGGTTTTATTAAGTTTATAAACAACAAGGACTGTAATAAAATATAAAATACAGAGCATCTTTTTTAAATATCAAGTTTCTGAATGCTTCATTCATCCTTTGGTTTCAAACCATACAATGCACTCATATTACACTGTACATGTGGCAATGAGACAGAACACTGTCCAGCTGTAAGGAAGGAGGGGTGCTGTAGGAATACCAAAGCACTACTTTATAGAAAGTAAGTGTTGAAGCAAAAATACTTTCTGAATATATATATACTGTACATTGTAAACAAACATTCAGAATAAGAATCAACACAGGCCAAAATATTGTTTCCTAGGAAACCAGGATCTTCTTCCTTTGAAATGGTACACACTGAGGATGCATTGGGCCTGTTCCTCTTTCTGCTCATGTGCTTAGAAATCTTGTAAATGAGTAATTGTTACATTCATTGCTAACGGTCTGTCCTCTCTAGGTTGGCTGGCTGTTGCAAACAAGGAATAGAGAACTATTTCTGTCCCTGCCTTTTATTTCATCCTAGTTAAGTGACATAGAAGCAATTCATCTTCATCAGTCCATTTGGTAATGTAAGTGGATGAAGTAGAGCAGTAAATTTCAAATTTGTGCAGGGGAAACTAGTTGACAGCTTGTTTCCAATAAGGCCAGTAACAAAATAACCAGGACTAAGTCAGTCCAAGCTAGTAGTAAACCCCTGATTTAGCAGGCTGAATCCAGGTCTGAAGTTAGCTGATTCTAATTTCTATATCACTGTGCAAATCTAGAATTTTCTATGTAAAAGAGAGTGCTGGCAGCATTGAGCCCTGTAATAAGAGAATGAAATGCTGATTAGGTATTGAAATGCAGAGAGGCTGTGTCAAGAAATCAGAATGTAATGAGAGTGTTAGAGTAATGGCCTTGAAATTCCCTTAAATGAATCTGGAAGTAAGACAATTTATGAGTCAAAAGCCTACATGTGAAGGAATGATAAACACATAAAGCCAAGGATGTACTGTCTACAGTGATTATATGCAAGGATGTCAAGTCTTATGTTAGCATTCTATACCAGCAGTAGCCCCACCATGAGGAAAATGAGTCATGACTGTCCATCCCTTTTCAAAGCTTCCAGTCTCTGAAGGAGTGCATTTCCAAATGCTTCCCGGTAGGCAGGGCTGAGGGTATCCAGCAAGGAGTAGACTGTCTCATGGTAAGGGGCCTGCAAATGACCCTCCACCTGGTCAAAAGCATAGCCCACCACCTACAAGAGAAGGGCAGCAGTGAGTGCTCATCAGCTTCCATTCTGGCACACAAGGCAAAAGTCAGGCATCTGCCTCACTAATTCTGTAGAGACACCATTTCTCAGAAGACACACATTTCAAAACAGCTGCTGGCAATCTATCTAACTAGTCCACACTACAGCCAGGCCCATGACCCAAAACATGCACCTCCATGGCTCTTTAGGTTTGCTTCCCTCACTTTTGCCCCTTCATCAAATGTTGAAAACCTTAAAAGTAACACAAAAATAGCACTTCACTTCTCATATCTCAAAATGATTTTAACTTTTTTATTTTAAATTATGGATATGTGTGCCTGTGTTTATCTGGTGCAGGGATCCATGGAGCCCAGAAGGAAACACTGGACCTCCTGGAGCTGCAGTCACAGGCAGCTCTGAGCTCTGACTTATGGATGCTGGGAATTCAACTAGTGCAAGAGAAATGCATTCGTTACTAGAGCTCTCTCCAGCACATACCCTTACTGAATTCCGTTCATACGGAAGATCTACCACACCGAGGGATGTGCTTGTAATAAAGACAGTGGTGATAGTGCCTCCCCAGTCAGCCTGCTGCTGAGAACCCAACCCAGGGCCACCTCCACATTAGGCAAGAACTCTATCACTAAGCATTTCTCTCTTCTCTCCCTGCCTCCCCGCTCTCCAACTCTTAAGACAGGATCTCACTAGTCTTGTGAGATAGTTCTGCCTGGCCTTGATCTCAGAGATTCACCTGCCTCTGCTTCCTGAGTTCGGGAATCAAAGGATTCTGCCACCACACTCAACCTTTGAGTATCTCCAAAAAATTAGCTGCTGCTTGGCACCCACTGCAGAGAGCCCATTCTAGCAGCTGCAGTTGTTCAATATAGGAAGGAAAGAAATCCATTTGGGTGATAATAATCCAAGCAATTGAATCAATACTTTGACTTCTTCAAATTCAACTGTCCTATGTTGATGAAAATCTTGAGCAATAAAATTTGGTCAAATTAACCAAATTAAAGTAAGCAAAATTTGAGGGAAAAATGTTTAAGTTTTTTTGAAGATACCCATGTCTGGTTTTTCTATACTATCCTTCTCTATCCTTTCTGATAAAATGGTAAAGATGTGCTTTTTTTCTTCTTCTAAAGATGGAAGTGGGTTACCCTGAGCCCTGCTTCTGTGAGCTCCAGGCAGTATCTGTTCCTCTCTCTCGTCTCCACATTGATGTAAGCCACATCATCTGCGCAGCGCAGGCTTTTAGAGACAAACATGCTGTTGACAGCAAAGAGAACATCGTTTACAACTGCTTCAGCCTCTAGGCGCATGTCCTTCATATCTGTCCCTTCAAACCCATTGAGCTCAGGGCCTTCTTCAAATCCAGACATACTGCTCAGCTCCACTGGGTTATAGTCTGTTTCCATTCTGCAAGAAAGTAACAACAGATTTTTAAATAGTAAGACATTCAAATTATATTTGATAAAATAACTAAGTCTTACAATTGATACTCAGTATAAAGCACAAACAGGCTGGGAGATGGCTCAGGGGGTAAGTCACCTGCTACATAAGCATGGGGACCAAGTTCAATGCCAGCACTCATGTAGCCAGCCTGGCATGGGGCAAGTGCACCTGTGATCCTAGTGCTGCAGGTGGAGAGGCCGGAGGACGGACTGGACCTGCTGGAGGCAACCACCACTTCATGTCCTCTGATCTCTTTACCCATGGGAGCATCTCTCTCTCTCTCTCTCTCTCTCTCTCTCACACACACACACACACACACACACAGAGAGAGACAGAGAGACAGAGAGAGACAAAGAGAGAGAGAGACACACAGAGAGAAAACTACTACCAATATTTTTTTTTTTTCAGGGAAAATAATGTCTAAAACCACTTCTAGTTGTTTTCACAATAAAATTACAGATACCTGTGAATTTTGAGAAAAAATGTATTTTCTTCATTTATTTTCTAAAAAAGAAACCCAACTATTTATTTGTGAGTGTGTGTATGGACATACATGCTTGCCATGGATGATATGGTGGTAGCCAGTCTCCTTCTAGCCCATGGGTCCTGAGAACTGGACTCAGGTCACTGGGTTTGGCAGTAAGCCTTAAAACACCAATTCTCATTCTGATAAACATCTGTCTTTTTACCTCTGTAGCTGTTACACACAATGCCTCAACAGACGAGAACATATTTCTATTTACTTTCTTGAGACAGAGACTCTACCTGGTGCTTACTGTTCAGGAGCTCACTGTCTAGGCCAGGCTGGCCTTCACTCCCAAGCCTAGGATTAAAGGCACGCGCGCGCTCGTACACGAGTGTACACACACACACACACACACACACACACACACACACACACACACACGAGGCCCAGTGAGCACATAGTTTTAAATGTGTAATTGTTTCTCTAATTAGATACCGGAACTGGAACTGCAAAGTCAGAGGACACATCCATGTTGACTTTCAACAGGTCTCACTGAAGGGCAAAGTCCCGCTGATTGACTCTACAGTGGAATGCTAGGGAGGGGGTACTTTTTTTTTAATATTTATTTTTATTTTCTATTAATTGGTGTTTTGCCTGTATGTATAACTGTGCAAGGGTATGAGATCTTGGAATTACAGACAGCTGTTAGCTGCCATGTGGTTGCTGGGAATCAAACTCAGGTCCTTCAGAACAGTCAGTGCTCTTAACTGCTGAACCATCGCTCCAGCCCAGGAGGGGTACTTTCAACCCCATATTTTCAATCCCTTTTTCTAACGTTTGTCAATCTGAGAGGCAAAGAACAAGAGTACATTGTTTTAACATGTATTTCCTTGAGTAAATACCATTTCATAGGTTTACAGGATATTTTTAGCTGCCCCACACAGAAGTGGAAACCAACCCAGTTTGTATGAAATCAGAGTTCACATCCATACCTAGGAAAATGGATGATGCTATGTGCTGAAAATCTAAAAGTGGGTTACTGTACTTCTTTAAACACGCCTCTCTTATTCAGTTAACACACTGCTTTAAATTGTTTTTGGCTTTATAGATGTGACCATTTAACACAGTTTATAGATTCTATTTGGTACCTGGTGGTGTAGAGGTTAAGATATGGTGCTTTTACCACTGTGGCCCTGGTTCAATTAAAAAAAAATCAGTTTGGAAGGTTTTAGCCTCTAAACACCATACACATCATGTGTTTATCTTGGTAACTATTCACTTCAGTTACAGACATCAGAATAATTACATAAAAAAGATCTTCCTAAAGTTCTCTTAGCAGGAGTCTGACACTGGCATGGAAGAGGTCCTTACAGGATGGTGGAATAGGTCACCAGATGGATCCTGGGGAACAATCAGCCTCAAGTTCCAAAAAGAAGATACCTAGGAGATTTTTTTTGTATCCCCCAGGAATGATGTGGACAGCTGAGAACTTCTGACAATGATTTGTTGTATGTGTACATTCATGTGTCTGCATGTGTTTGTGCATGTGTACAGGTACCCATGGAGGCCCGAAGAAGGTGCTGGATCTCCTGGGACTGGAGTCAGTGTCTGGGTGCTGGCAGCTGGACCCTGCTGCTCTCCAGTAAGTGTAGGGAAGTGCTCTTAATCACGGCTATCTCTTAAGCTCCAGCTGTATGTACTTGTCTGTTGGCTACAACAGGCTTCACTGCTTATGGACTGACTGCCTTTCCTTGCCTAGTTACACCTGGATTTTCTGAGGGGAACAATGCCTCTTCCCCTATGGCGTGAAGTCAGCAGGTGATGTGGCTGAGACTGACTCCATAACTAAGTTGTTATGCACAGGCTTCTTCATGGCCTCTTTAGTTCAGGCCGGGCACACTCTTGGCAGCCATCTTGAGGAGTTCAAAGTCAATACTGACAAGGGGAAGAGAACAGCGGCAAGAAACAGAAGAGCAGAAGAGCCCAGTTCTCCAACCTCTGTACTTTTCGGTCACCGGAGCCAGTAAAGTCCCCCAACATTGCTGGCAACAGAAAGCATTCTCAGTAATTAGTCCATGCAAAATCAAAAGCAGTGGCAGATCTAGCTCTCTGAAATAGCTTTATGGGGATAATGAGATTTTAAATATGGAAGCCTGATGACGATGAATACTTCCGTGCCTATCATGCTAGGTAAATGTTTTGGTAGAATTGAGTGTCAGTGTGTGCTTGCTATTAGCTCCATATTGCCGCTACAACAAATGCCCACAAACATGGTGGCTTGGATCAAATGACCACCATCAACACAACAGCTAAAAGAACACCTTTATTTTCCTAAGGTTCTGGAGATATGAAGTATTAAATCACGATGTCAGCACAGCTTGTTCCTTCTGAAGGATTCAGAGAACTGACCACTTCCTTTGTTACAGTCCCTTCCTGTGTGCTCTTCTCTCTGCTGCCCTAGCTATGGCTGCTGTCAAACCTGTCAGTAGCAGACTAGTCAGTGACCTGGTGGCAGAAAGACTCCACTGGGACAATTTCCCTGTGGGAAGGCCCAGTACTCTGTCCACAATACTGTGTATGGATTTGCCTTTCCTTCACTTAATGCTTTTCCCTAAACAACCACCTACAGAACCCGTTATCCACTGTCAGAGCAGTGTATATAGCCTTTTGTTGGGTTCAAGCTGTATGTAGCTGCTGGAAATTAATCAGGTTCTCTGCAAGAGCAACAAGTGCTCCTAAATGCTAAACCATCTCTCTAGACCTGATACTAAGATTTTTAATTAAGAGTCTAACTCCATTTACCTATGTTTTCTCTTCTTTCTCATTTTTAGACAGGGTTTCATGTTACCTACACTGGCCCTGAACATCTGCTTCATCTCCTCTAAGTGCTGGGAAACAGGCATTCATCACTAGGCCCACCTCTAACCAGTATGTTAAGAATCAGACTAACAAAGATATTTACTAGTAGTTTAAAGCCTAATTTGGGGAATCAGACAGCTATGTGAAATATTTATACAAATATCAAAACCACAGATATGATAACTATAACCAAAGAAATATACTTAATGGTGAATAGATGATATAGAAAACAATGCTAAGCATAGTGTAGTTCAACTACAGGGTCTACCATTGAGTGTCTCTGTACTTGGGTGGCCACAAAACCTTTCTGGGCTCCTGGTGCTCTTGTCTATAGAACAAGGGCACTGGACAGGGGAAGACAAACTGTGGTGTGACATGACTTATGATGGGGGTGACTCATGAACCGTGTCAGTCCAGTGACAGAAAGGATTCTTAGGGGAACAATGTAGCTTTGACAGATGTGTTGTGGGATGGTCTTTCAGCAAGCTGTGAATGTGTGTTACTACCATTGGTTAATAAAAAAGCTGTTCTGTCTTATGGCAAGACAGGAGACAGCCAGGAAGGGAATCCAAGAGAGTTGGAAGAAGAAAGGGAGGGTCAGGGCAAACTAAATCCAGACACCTAAGAAGCAAGATGTGGAAGTACCAGTAAGCCATGGCTATGTGGTGATACATAGACTAATAGAAATGAGTTCATTTAAGATGCAAGAACTAGCTAGCAATAGCTTGAGCCATACACCAAAAGTCTGTAATTAATATAAGCCTTGAAGTAATTATTTTATAAGTAGCTGTGGGACCACAGGGCTAAGAGGGACCAAGAAACTTCTGGCTACATAGATGTTACAGTGTCCTTCATATATGAAAACCTTATAAGAGTACACTATACAACCCTGGTTATTTTGCCATATGCTTTCCTCTATATATGTTAAAAACTCATAATACATGTTAATTTTTGCCTTCTTGTGGTCAAGATCTCATGTAGCCCAGACAGGCTTAGAACTCAGTATGTAGCCAAAAATAAAGTCAACTTATGAGTTTCTTGCCTCTACTTGGGAGCCTGGAGTTACAGGTGTGAGCCACCATGTCTGTATGTCTGTATTTATTTATTTGCTTATTTATTTATTTATTTGATTTCTTTGAGATAGGGGTTTTTGTTGTAACCCTGGCTATCCTGAAACTCACTCTGTAGACCAGGGTGGTCTTCTGAACTCACAGAGGTCTGCCTGCCTGTGCACAGAGCTGGGATTAGGTTTGCACCCCTGCCTCCAGTCTGGTTTCCTGTGGTACTGATGCTGGGGTGTAAATCCAGGGCTTAGTGTATGCTAGGCAAGCATTCTACCAGCTGACTCGCCCTCTGATTTGGAGACTCTATGTTTATGTATTATTGTCCAAGAGAGGGTGTCCTTGTCTTGTTGCTCTGCATTTTCTTTCCTTTTCTTCCATTTTGAAAGCTTCTACTGCTATTTTCAGATTAGCAAAATCTCCAGTACTAAGCCTCTTATTTCCATTTTTTTTCTGAGACAGCATTACTCTGTGTAGCCCTGTCTGTTTCAAAACAACAAAAATAAAAATAAGAAAACTGTTTGCTGACAAACAAACAAACCCAAAAAGTGTTCGCTCTTCCCTCTTCCAGAGGAATGGAGTTCAGTTCTGGCCTCTGTAGGCACTTCTCCTCATGAGGATAGGCCCCCATACATTCACATAATTAAAAAAGAACACTGATGTTGTAGTGGTTGGTGGTATAGCTTTGTGGCAGAGTTCTTGTCCAGCATGTATAAGACTGTGGGTTCAATCCTTAGCACCACACAAAGTAATGCTGACAATTCTGATGTTTTAGTACTTGGTTATGGTCTGGAGTGACACATCCCACAAAGCCTCATTTGGGTCCTCAACTGACAAAGCTAATTTCTGTGCTGTGGCTTGGTCACAAGGCCTTATCAGTGGATCAGCCTCCTTGATAGAACCTTGCTGGGGGGATGATAGAAAATGATGTGGAGACTAGTTGGAGTCACCTGAGTGTCTTTGGGGACTCTCATACACACACACCACTTGTCTGCGGGTCTTTTCTCAGCTGTCAGTAGTGGCAGAGCGTGTGGCTTGCCCTCTGAATGACATCCTGCCTCATGTCAGAAGAAGCAACGCAGTCAGTCCATAGCTCCTCCAATAGAACTTTTGGGCTGGGACCAAAAACAGCTTTCCTCCTCTAAGGCAGTTTACCTCAGATACTTTGTCACAGCAGTGAAAACTAACACATAGTCTACTTTCTCTATGGTACGAAAAAGCATTGTTTGCAGTAAGAAAAAAAAAAAAAAAAAAAAAAAGAACAAATGTATGGCACATTGGAAAGCACAGGATGGAGGGAGCAGAAGCATTTGCCTCAGAAGCTGGGCTACTGCTTGGCCAGCTGAAGTAACCAGTAGCATCTGCTCCAAATAAAAAGAAAGGTTCAAATTTACTTCATTTTAAACACCTATTTAGAAAAATAAAGGAATAAAAACAATCATTTCTAATTAGCATTGTTTAGAATTTGGGTGAAATTCAAACCTTTCTAAACCTTTACATCCTATAACATCATTTACACTTGTTTTCAATGGCTCTGGCATATATATACTTAAACTTTTAAAAATTATGTCTGTGCACCAAGTACATGCAGTGCCCATAGAGGCCAGAAGAGGGCGTCAGATTCTCTGGAATTTGAGTTACAGATGATGTGAACTGCCAAGGAGATGTGGGGAACCAAACCCAAGTCCTCTGCAAATGCTTGTAACTGCTGAGTCATTGCTGTAACCTCACACATATACTTTTGAAATTGAAGATTTTAAGTGAGAGTCACTTGTGAGTTGTCAATTTTTATTTATACCCTGATTTATAGATATTCTGCATTCAACTTCAGCAATGTTTAAGACACACACATCACAGTGCTGCAGAACAAGCAAAAAAGACTGCATTGCACTCCACTGATGGAGAAGCTTGGGGTGCAGGTATGCAGGATGCAGGGTGCTAACCTGAGTTGCAGTGACCCTGTAACCCTCAAAACTAGAAACCAGAGGCTGAGGTTCTGAGAAAATATTCTTAAGCATTGAATGCCAAAAAAAAAAAAAAAAAAAAAAAAAAAAAAAAAAAAAAAAAAAAAAAAAAAAAAAAAAAAAAAAAAAAAAAAAAAAAAAAAAAAAAAAAAAAAAAAAAAAAAAAAAAAAAAAAAAAAAAAAAAAAAAAAAAAAAAAAAAAAAAAAAAAAAAAAAAAAAAAAAAAAAAAAAAAAAAAAAAAAAAAAAA